>JAKSZP010002946.1:0-106308 GCA_022478985.1 Massospora cicadina
ATTGGAATTCAATATGGGTAGCATGGCCCAAATCAATGCCTTGTGAGGCTCACAGGCATGGCATAAAGCAATCTGACGTCATAATGACTCAGAACTTTGCCCCATGCAATACTTGAGCCTCAAAGTAAATGACATTTGTGAAGGACAAAGCTTCTTTGCTGGTTTAAAATCAATAGCCAGAAAAGCAGTTTTCTGTCCTATCATCAGTTCTGGCCCATTAAACTCATCAATAATAACATTTTTGTGCTAAGGTAAGACATATTAGCTTCAGTTATTTTAGCAATACTAACTCCTGAATATAAGGGTCCAAAAAACATCAATGTGGCCAGTTTGATCTTATTATTGGTGTTTCCCATTATTATTCCAAATAAGCGTATGAAGGTATGGACATTTTCATGCTGACGAATTTTGGCAGGTTGACTAATTTACTTAGTATGATTTAATAGAGTGGTCAATATTGGCTTCTTAGAAACCAGAACTAAAAGAAGTGGTGGCCACTGTAGCATGGATAGCAGTAGCAGCTGAAAGGGGTACTTTAAAATATATGTTGGAAAAGTTGGCCACAACTGACTCCATAAGATCGACATAAATAGAATCTGAGGAATTTGCTTAACTAAGCTCTTGTCTACACTTACAAGTATCCTGTTTAAGGCCTTGTTGATTGTTTTACTAAACTAGTAAAGTGTTGCCATTATTCCATGAATATTTGTTCAGCATTTCCTGTTTCTGGATAGAATTAAACAAATTATAATCAAAATTCCAGATTTCTCTTCCTTAATATTAAACCAAGCTTTTTAAAGTATTCAGCTTCTGCAAGAGATTGGTATTAATAACTGCCCTTTCTATTGATGAAGAAATGCCGCTAAGGCGGCACAGGGTCTTATGGGTCTCCTCATCAAAATGGAATGCATTAGAAAATATATCCATGAGACTAGAACTCATTAAGTTCTCTTTATAGTAGGTTTTATCATACAAACCACATGGCAGGTCACCTCAAGAATTGATACCTGAGTATGAACTTTATTATGATATAACAGAGATAGGATACCAAAATTGGCCCCTTTGGTGAGCATCAAATGAATGAGTTGGTACTTCAGGCATTGACTATGACTGCACAGGTTTGATATATTAATTTAATTAAAAAAAACCATACAATGACTGTGACTTTATAATAAACTAATAGTGATTATAATAGTTAATGTTTTTATTATATGACTTTTTACAAGCTTGGTGAAGAAAAAGACCCCCATAAAATTTGTAACTCCCATTATAATAAACTACACTGAAGAATACCAGAAGTGAATAATATATGGGAAAATGTGAGAAACCATTGGCCTAAAACGTAGGGGATAAAAAAACTTTGACAAAATTTTTTACACTAGCGTGGGGGCAAGGGAGAAACTATGATAGTAAGAAGGAATTCTAACTTATCATGCCGTAACGCCTCATAAAATGATAGTAAGTGATTTTGAGGATATTGCCAGTGGGGTGGGAAGGAATTAGTCATAATAGATGTCCTTTTCATGGCCCAGGGAAAAATGATTATAATTTAATATATTTGATTACTAGCTACATATAGATACATATGCAGAGGCAAGGTGATCCGCCATAAGCTAATACAGCAAATTCACATTTGCGTCAAGGTAATCTGTTGTAGCAAATTCAATAGATGACATCAGTGTCAAGCCCAGAGGAATCAAAGCCATCTTTATTATAGATTTAAATATAATCAAGAAGAGATAATATATAATTGGATTGTTGGTCAGATCAAATCACAACAATCATCTATCATGGGGAACCCTGGCGCAAAAATTTATTAACTTAATAAAATGCAGTTAAAAATTTAATGGACACATGAAAGAGGTTCTAGCCTATATGGAACAATGCTTAATCTGTGCACATTCCAAATCAGATAGAATTAAGGGAATGGACTCTACCACCCCCTTCATCAAGTAGCTGGATCATAAACTTCTTTTTCTGTGTACTTTGTTGAGATTTTTCCAACATCTTATGGGTATGACATGGTTATAGTGGTTTTTAATTGCTTTACAAAATATGACGTCTTCATTCCTTGCCTGACGACAACTAAAGCCAAGGATATTGGGGGTGTTTGACACATGTCTTTTCCCTATTTGGTGTTCCCCAGGAAGTGATCAGCAATTGGGGGCCACAGTTTACCTCATAATTTTAGGCCTTACATGATATTATAAAAATTAAGCCTTGAAGATCATTGGTTTATCACCCACAATATAATGTCCAAACAGAATGTATTAACCAGTCTTTGGAGAAGTAAAATTTGTGTTATCCTACTACATCCCAGGACACATGAACAGCCAACCTCTTTTTGGCCCAATTCTCATACAAAAAAATTCATCTATTAATCTATGGGGCGTCACCTATGTTATTTAATTAGATTCTATGCCTTTTTTTATTAAGCCTCAAGCGCAAGACTCTACAATCAGATAACTATGTCAAAAATATCAAAAAAGTTAGATAACAGGTCCAAAATCAGTTTACTTGATCACTATTGATGTCAAGCACTTTGCAGACAAAAAGCATCACAAGTCTCTTAACTACCAGGTAGACAACTTAGTAATGGTAAACACTAAGCACCTGTACCTAAAAGTGCTGGTGAAAGCTGGCTTGCAACAAGTTTATTTAAAATACTAAAGTTCTGAACAGCAGAGCTTTTCACATAGAACTTCCTCTACACTGGATGATTAATAACTACTTCCATGCTTCCTCACTTTTCCCATTTAAAGGAAAGAAAGCAATGGATGTTGAGCACATCCTGTTGGAAGGAGCACCAAAAGTTTTACTAGTGAAGAAGATCCTAAACACATGATGGGTCAAACGTAAAGTGCACTACTTGGTGTCATGAAAGGGATACCCAGATTATGAGAACAGTTGGCCTCTTCTATAGATTGTGCCAACTGTCATGAGTTAATTGGAAAATTTTACAAATATAATATTAATATTCCATCACTGAGCCCATCCAAACTACCATCATTGCTGCTATCAAGCTCCCCACCTGCACAAGAACTATGCACTAGCAAAGGCCCTGGGAGTTTGGAGCCTTTTCTTCAATTATAGGGTAATTAAGGGTACAGACTCCAGATATCAAGCTGGATAGGGCCTTGCACTCCTTCATAAAACAAAAAAACCAACCCTAAGGCTCTGCCATTGACCTAATTATGTGATCTGGGCCATACTATGGATGAGTGTTGAGTAAATGCTGCCCCACCTTGCTTTACTACCCTCACCTTGCACCCAACTCCCAATTCCAAACTTTTCATTCTTTCTAAATTCAGAAGAGCTGTAGGTTTAGAAAGTCAGAAAGTCTATTTTTGGAATTTATTTTTTTATTTTTATTTATTTGAGGATGGCCAACCAGGGGACTGACACATCTGATATGTGGGAAAGGAAGTAAAAAAGGGTGGCACACTAAGCTATGGAACCAAGAGGGCAGGACAAGACATGGTACACTTGGGTGTGGCTAGTAGCCACAGGTTGTGGGTGACTATGGCCTTGAGAGACTTGACAGCTCAAGGGCTAGTAGGATGTACCGCATATAGAGACTGTGAGGTTTTTGGTGTCACATCAAAGGAATCAGATTGGGAGCCAGTTGCCAATCTGTTTCTTCCATTTTTGTTTCATTGATCTGAATATCCAGGCTTGGAAGTGGTCGGCCAAGTGGCTGTGGAACCTGACGATAGCTTGGTTAATGTTGTGGAAGATCCCATTGAATGCATCGAGGGCAATTGTGTGAATGGATTATATTGCAATACTCACAATTAAAGCCCTTAGCATCTGGGGGATAGGTGAGATTGTGTTGAGTGCTAGGATATCTGGGATAATCGTAATTTAGCTGATGGTGATTGTTGGAATAAGTGCATCATGTTGGCCCAAATAATCTTGGATGGCGAGCACTCTTCCAGGCGGTGGGTCAGCATGTTATGTCTGCCGCAGATGGCGCATGACTTGAACATTGAGAAGGTGCGGTCAGCTGTTTTAAATGTGTGACACATGTAGCGCCACACTGTGGAGCTCACTTGTGGGGATAAGAGGGGGCAAGTGACGAGGTCTCACACCTTCTGTTGGGTGCGCAGGTCATATGGGATGTCCTGGTAATCTATATAGTCAATCTGAGATAGAGTGAAGGGTGGCAGTGGGGCAGGTGCGTTGGTCACATTTTGTCCTCTGTGGAGTCACATGTATTCTATTGGAGGGTTAGTATCTTTGGGTTGTTGTGCATATGATAAGCTCCAATCCTCTTGTCTTAGGGTGTACAGGACGCGTTTGAAGTAGCGGTTGGTGTTGTGCAGTCCTGTGGCTGATGGATGTGTTGTTAGGTACTTCATCAGTGTTGTAGGGTTGGATGGGCACCTCAGATGTAGTGCCCTTGTGAAGTTAGTTTGGGCTGCCTTGGTCCAGTGGGGGGATGGCGGGCTGGGGGACGTTGTCATAGCTATCCAAGAGCCAAAGATTTGTGTTGCTCGTTCCATGAAGTTAAGCAGTCCCATCCCGCCTTTCCTCTGGGGGCCATACATGGTTTCCAGCCTGACTAATGCGCGGTATCCAGACCACAGCCAGTTCTGCAGGAGCTTGTAGACTGCGTTGGTAAAGTTTGTGGAGAAAGGAACTGCATGAGCAGCAAATCATAGATTTTGACAAGATCAGGGAGTTGGCCAACATAACCCTTCTGGCTAAACTGGCTTTACTCCTCTGCATGCTTGTCATTCTTTTTGTGATGTTGTCCAAAATTTTGGTTTCAATGGTATCAAGTGCATATCCGTCAGCCTCAAGCCATATTCCCAGATGACGGACTGGGTTTGTGGCGGGGTGGGGTGCAAAGGGTAGGCATAGTGGTTTTATTGAGGTATGTCTATGTCCTGTGGTAGGATGTGCGATGGGTTGATTTGGTCAGTTATGGGAGGGGGGTCCAATTTGCTTTAAATTTGCCCATTGCAATTACCTCTGTTTTCTGTTTGTTCAGCTTGGCGTTACTTACTGACTCATATTGGTAGATAATGCATTCAATTGCTCTGGCATCCCTATTGCCTGAGATGCTAATGACACAGTCGTCAGCAAAGGCAAGCATTTTGGTTGGTAGTTGTCCTTCCAATTTGATTTCAGATAGCTTGGAGTTTACTATGCGGAGGAGAGGGTCAAGGCTGAAATTGTATAGTAGGGGGCTAAGCGGGTCGCCTTGTTTGAGGCCCCTTTGTGGGGTGATGGTGTCAGTTAGGAAGCCCGGGCCTCTGATTGAAAACTTGGCTGAGCGTGTTAGGAGGAGTGCCCAGTTTATAAAGCGGGGTGGGAGGTTAAAGGCCTTTAGACATTGTTCCAAGTAGTCCCAGTGCACTCGGTCATATGCTTTCTTTTAGTCCAGGAAAACAAGGGCGCCTGTGGGGTTAGCTTGGAAGATGTTGTCTATGGTGTGAATGTTATCCCAAATCGAGCAATTGGGGTGAAGACAAACTGGTGGGGGGAGAGGGCTGTCTGTGCAATGCATCCCAGACGCTTAGCTAAGATTTTTGTTAGTATTTTAGTATTGGTGTTGGTGAGAGCATTTGAATACCAATTGTTTAGGTCTGCTTGGTCTCCTTTTTTGAAGAGTGTGACCACATATGCGTCTTGGCCGCCAGGTAGAAGGGCTGTGTCCTCTAGGCACTTGTTCATAGTTGCTAGTAATACTGGTGCGATGTGGTCAAAATATTTTTTGTAAAATTCATATGGGAGGCCATTGGGCCCAGGACACTTGTGGCACGGAGTTGATTGTATTACCTCCCATAGTTCCTCTCTAGTGATGGGTTCAGTAGGGTCTGGTTTATCAGCTATATTGTTAATATTAGAAGATGATAGATAATTTTTTATTTCAGTAGGTGCCGCAAAATCCGCCGTGTACAGGTCTGTGTAAAACTGGTGTAATTCAGTCAATATTTTGGATGTTGTGGATGCCAGTGTGTCATCTTCTCGATGAACCTGTTTGCAGGTTGCTGAGATTGAGATTGGTCTAAAGTTGTGGAAAATTGGGCTGTGTGGTTTTCACCGGATAGAATGTATTTTGATTTGTGCCATACTTTGATATAGTGTTGATGTTTTCTGAAGAGGGAGTTGACCTGTGCAGATGTTTGGAACCACAGGCATCCCCATTGAGGGCTGTATCCCTCTCGGGGTGTGTTTTTTCTAGGTGTTGGAGCTTTCTGATAGCCTTATTGATTGTCACGGATGTTGTAATCAGCTTTCTGGAGTTCAAGTGGCAGGCTTTCTTGGTTACTCTAGTCTTGAAAATTTCCCACTTGGTGATAGGTTTCCCTGTAGGTGGTCAAACTTTTGTTTGTGTTGTTATAACTTTCTCAATCCAAAGTTTAAGCTCCATAAGGTGGATAGTTCTCAGATGAACCTTGTGCCAGGTTGGTAGCTTTTTGGTAATTTTCCATGGATGATAATTTTATTTAAAACAATTTGGTGGTCAGAGAGGGGGATAATTGTAGTTGTAAAATTTGATACACGGTGATGGAAGTCTATGGGGGTGAGCATCAGGTCAATCTGGGCCATTGAGATCAGTTGGTTGTTATTGTAGTGGGGCCTCATCATGTTGGCCAGTGTGGTGGCCTGTTTGGGGATGGTGTTATACAGGCCCAGCATTGCCTTTAGTATGTGAAGCTCCATGTGGCTGTGAGGTATGGCCTTTGTTTTGGGCCAACAGTCAGTTGTGGGATTAAGCCAGATGTTAGAATCTCCCACAAAAAATGTTGTCTCAGTGAAGGGGATTGAGAGGATATTGGAGAAAAAATTTTGGCGGTCATTTGGGGCATAAACGCACGCCATGGCAAAATTTTCTCCATTCCACTTGACGTCCATTAGGAGTAGCCATCCCTCCAAGAGGGAAGATGTGCTTTAGATATTAATTGGGGGGTTGCGGTTGGCTTGAATTACCACCCCACAGTGGTACATCCAAAATGATTTAGCCAGGAGGAGCATGGTTGACCATGACTCCTCCTCCCCCGGTGAACAGTGGGGTTCTTGGATGACCAAGATGTCCATGGGGATGTTGTGCAGGAAAACCATTTTTTGGCCCAGGATGTGGGGGCTTTGGCTCCCACAATGTTGAGCGTCCCTATGGTGATTGTGGTAACCCGCACATCAGGAACGTTGGGGCGACCCACTGGGGTCACCCCATTCCTTAGCAGCGTAGGTCATACTATGAGTTTGGGGCTGATCAGATGGGATGGTTCCAGCATGTTTCTTGGTGTTCATAGCATCAGTCTTGTTTGGTTTCTTTGGGCTCGAATTACTCTGAGGATTTTGGCTCTGGGGTTGGTTGTGTTGTGCCCCACCAGCGTAAAGTTTTCCACTACTTACCTGTGGGCTAGATGTGTAGAAGCCAGGTGTCAGGGCAACTGAATTTTGTGCAGGAGCATTGTTACCTTGTGATTGGCTGGGGTGATCTTCCATATTGTACTCATGGACCACATTGTTGTTGGATGCATGTGATTGGATAGTAAAATCCACAGTGGTGCTAGGTGGTTCTGCTTCAGTGTAATTGGAGGCGTCTGATTGGTTGTGTTTGAAAATTTTGCTTTGGTTTTATTGAATTTTGTGTGGGGGGTCTGAAAGGTTATTTCGCCACGCTGCCATGGCATCTGATTAGATCTGGTCTGGGGAAATCGTGGTGTGGGCTTGTGTTTCAGTGGAACTCATGGCCTGCTTGCGGGCGGCCTGTGCGCGACAGCAATCCTTGTGCAAAACTGGTTCAACTAAAGTAATTTTGGATCTTTCACCCCAGTGGAAGGCGTAAGTGGCGTCCTTCATTTTACCCAAAGGTTGGGCTCATTTCATCCATATCATCTTCACAAAATTCCGGTGCTTCCACTCCACATTTGATGGGGCACACGTGATCTTTGTGGCCTAGAGCTGAGCAGAAGCCGCAGATGGGCGGAGTGTGTTCTGGTGTAATGTGGAAGGGGTGAGATATACTGCCATCAGGGAGATTGATGGTCACCATGTGTGGAATGATGGTGACATCTACCACATCTTGGTCAGGTTCAATAATGGCTATTGCCTTTCCTGTGCATAGGTAGGGCAATAGGGGGAATTTTTCAAATTCAAATTGTTTAATTTTGCTGTACCTTTATAGGACCATGTGGAGCTCATCCTCGAGGATGTCTCAGTGCATGGTGCTCAGGAGTCAGTCAAATATGATGAACATGTCATTTACCTC
Organism: Massospora cicadina; assembly: GCA_022478985.1. Taxonomy (NCBI): domain Eukaryota; kingdom Fungi; phylum Entomophthoromycota; class Entomophthoromycetes; order Entomophthorales; family Entomophthoraceae; genus Massospora; species Massospora cicadina. The sequence goes on from JAKSZP010002946.1 coordinate 8,228, forward strand.
ATTCCATCAGGTGCATACTGTTCAGATAATGCAATCTTTGTTGTTAATTTTTATGGAGAATTTGGTTTTTGCTGCGTCTGCTGCTTCCTCCACAGTCATGAACCTGACATCCACCCATCCTCTGTGTAAATTTTTAAAATTTACTGAGATGGTGTTCAGGAAAATTGCAGAGAAGGCCTCCCCCATTTTCTCTGATGATTCAAGTTCAGTGTCGCTGACCATAATTCTAAGGCCATGTTCAAGGGAGAACAAGGTTGGGAATGTTTTATTTTTGTGAAAGCGCCCATTTTTGTAAAAATTGTAAAACTCTGGGTGCGGTGCTATGCTCACCCTTTTTTTTGGGGGGTTGTCCCAGTATGCTTCTGGGGCATTTTTCTCCAGCAGGTTGGGTGGGTTTAGGGCCTTTTGCACTGGCCACATTTGCCCAGCTGGTATTGGTGCATACAAATCTGCTCATTTTCCTGGTTGATTGTCAAATTCAGATAATTTGCGGAGAATTGTGTTACTAAAAGGGATAGTAATGGGAAAGAAAAGCTTTTCCTTTTTGGAATTTATACATTTAATTAAAAATAGTACAATGGTCACAAACTCTACTTCCAATCAGAGGGATCAATTAGTATCATTCAATTGACAAATTTTCTACCTCAGATATCCCCAGGTAAAAAACTTATTTAAAAGATCCTGAATAAGCCCAAAGTCTTATAGAAAAGGTAAACAGTGGTAATCAAATGAGTCTGCAAGTTTATATAACATTGAAGCAAAATCTGATGTTTAAAATGGGGATTGAACTCTTAAAAAATAGTTAGTCAATCAAATTCAAACGTTGTGTATTTTATAATTAGGTATTGTTCAGTACCAAAATCAAACTTTCTCAAGAATAGCAATTGATTAACTTTGGACATTGTTGTTCATATAAGCCCACCTACCCAATATGTCCAACCCTAAAAACCAGCACCCTGATAATAATAGGGTGTTGAATTACTTTCTCTACTTTCTCCCATCAAAAAAATTTTCTTTAAAAATTATAGTTTTATTATTTTTTATTTTATGAATACTGGATATTGTTCTGCTAAGCATTATGACTATGACTAAGACCCAATTGATAGCTCCAATTTGAAGGAGAAACTATGCTTAAAACTTATATTCAATTTTTCAAGAAAATTATTCTAAAAAAACTTGGAAATTTTCACCCTACTTTCACCGTTCCAAGGAACCTGAAACTCCTTTCTCACTTTTCATGAGTTGAACCCTAAAGGTAGAGAATCACCTTGCAGTATGTGGCTAATGTTATGGTGTCCAGAAACCTTCACTTACAGCCCAGTTTTCTCTTGGCTATCTTTAATCCTAACAAAGATTATACAAATAAAATAACATGACACTTTTAATATTGTAAAAAAGAATCATAAAATTTCATAGGTTTGAAAATAATATAAATGTTGGCTAAAACTTTGTCATTAACCTTTAGAGGTTATTCCTAAAATTGAAAATTTTTATAAATGAATTTAAAAATGGATAGTCAGCGTGAGTTTGGAACATGTTTAATTAAAACTTTAGATGATTTTTTTAATTTTTAATATGATTGAATTTATCAACATTAGGTATAAAGATTCAGAAATTAGGACTAACTATTGTTGTAGGGATTAAGAGTTGATTTAGATTGTTTCATCTAATTAGTAAATCTTATATAAAGCTTAAAGTTTAGCCTTTTATTGGTTTAATATTAATATTTTTATCCCAAAAGGGTCAACTAACCTTGGTATCAGATCATTAAGTTTGAACTTCATTTTTGTAGAATATATCTTAGCATACTGTTTATTATTAATTAGTGCTAATATTATAAAAATGGTAACTAAGTCAAACTATAAAACAAATAAAGTTTTTTATTACCTGATTTTATTTAGTTTACTATCATGGTACTTGGTATTCTAGTATTTTTTATACTTTTCAATAAACACTCTAAAGAGTTAATGACTAGAAATTATAATGAAATCAATCTGGATCACAATATGTTAAATCTAAATCTGTCCCAGATGATATCTTTCCAACCTTAGAAATTAACCAAAGAAACTATATATGAAAGTTTACCTTTAGCTTTTATAAAAGTTATTTTATGCTTACACATTAAGGCATGGATTATACAGGAAGTTATCGGAGAAAAACAAATAATGTACTTGGCCAAATGGGATAGGATGGAACCGAGAACCAAATTTTAGTTGGTCTAGCAAATCATCGTTTTTGATTATTATGGAAATAGGATTTGAGAATGTGATATAAATGCTCAGTTTTCAGAATACTAGCATAATAAAGAAAAATTATATATCAAAAATCTAAAGATACTAAAAACAATTTATGAAATTGTAAAATAATGTTTAATGAACTATAAGTAAAGTTTGGATGCAAGAGCCATAACTTTAAACCAGTACTCAGATGCAAGTGATAGAACCTTGGATTTTGGGTCCGATAAACTCAAGACATCAAACATCCCAAACTGTCGGTTCAAATTGTGAAACTTGGATTGAAGGGAATTGGGTGTTAAACTCACCAAATCGGCGCCCTTCACAGTTTTACTGTCCAATTGGTTGACTGCATCCAGTAATTGTGTAAAGTATTGGTCGGCATGGAATTTGATGCAGTTCATATAACCTTTAAACTGATTGCCTTGGGTTGCAATTGAGTTAAGATACTCTTCATCTAACTGACGTTTGGCAAAAACCATTACACTCAATGAACTGTGCCACATCTCCTTAGCGATTAAAGATAAATCATTCTGCTGAAGGTCTTTGGGCAAATCGAGACAGCAACTAGAATTCATGGCTTGGCATTTTTGAAGTGAGGCGTCAATCAGCTTGTGGTAAAAGTTTGAAGGGACACGAGCACAGTAGCTAGCTTGGAAGTTAATCATAATAACCATCTTGGAATTTTTAACAATAGCTTATAATTCTTAGAAGACTTGTGATTGCTTTTATATCCCACATTCCAGCTCACCACTTGGCTTTTAGTTAAATTTCACAAAGAATCTATGTACATTCAATGCTTCAGGGCTAGAAGTTAATTGTATGTAAATTACTTTTTAATTTAGGATCTAGTAGATCAGTTCAATCAAAGAACCTTAAAATTTAGATTTTGAATAAGAAAATTTATAAATCCATAATCTCCTTAATGATGATCAAGACTTAATTTGATCGCATAATCCTAGTTGGATTTTATATGATTTAAAGTTTAAATATTTATAAAAGTTAACAACTGCGTTTGGCATTTTCATCCCCTTTACATTACTGATCATTAGTTATCAGTATGAGTGTCATAGCTTAATCTATCAATAAGATAAAAATGGATTAATGCCATTATCTCTGGTTTAGTATCAGATTAAATCAATTCAGACTCTCTAATTGCAATTACGGAATCTAGGATCCGTTGAAATTTAAATCCATTTTACAAAAGAGTTTAATGATTTTTCAATAGGTTAAAACACTCACGTGATTTAAAAGTTTAATTGATCCTAAAACTCCACCCTGAAACTTTTGTGAGGGTTGGGCTGAACGCTAAAGTAGATTTTTTAGATGATTGAGCTGCCAAACTTTATTCTGCATCGTTTCATTCGATTTAATTCTGAGCCCAAAATTTATATGAGCTTTAATGACCAAGCCCTGATTCTTTAATTTAGATTCAATGTTTAGTTACCTAACATCTATGGGTATCGAATAATCCAAATCAATTAAACTCAAAGAAAGGATTTACTAATTCTAGATAGCTTCACTTTCGAGCTAAAAATTCGACCATAAAATGTTATTCTATTGAACTATAGTAAACATGATATTCTTTAAGTATTAATCAACATTCGCGCTTCGACCAACTTGTACTTAAACTGGGAGTTAAGTTCAAACTTAATTACAAGATTTTATTCAATTACTTTTCAGTTTTATACCCTATTTTTAAGCAGTGCAACATGTTAGCATAGTTGATCTAATAGGTAAGCGTAGTTCAGTACTGGCTAATAGTTATGATTTGACTATATAAGTGGGATTAATATTATTTGAGTACAAAAGAAAAATTTAAACTTAAGCACAGAATTATATCAATAAGATTAGTGTCCATATAAGTGTAGATAATCAACCAGTTATTTGCCTTACAGTCTCTATAATTAAGATCATACTTGTTTAAAAATGCTTCCAGGGTAAAATTAAATGTTCTGTCCCGCTGTTTTGCTTAGAAAATGACTTTCAGGGGTACATTTTGGCTTATTTAATTAGTAATAGTCTAGCTTTTATATATTGTAAATTTGATCTTGTCATTGGAAAAAAGATGATACAACTAGTGCAATTCACAAAATTCAGTACTAAATAACTCAAGTTGGAATATTAAGTTGCAATGCACATCACCCCACTGCAACAAGGGTAGGCCTGCCATTTTCTATTAATTACAATAGCTTATATAAATTTAAGCTTTTAACCCCTTTTTAACCTTCAAATGCTATTTTTATTTATTATCCACTATAAAATAATCATACAATCAGCATTGCAGCTGATTTGTTAATTATGAACTACTTAATAGTAATTACATTTTAAAGGTGTAAAATTTTAGACTTGATTAAAGATACCAACTAGAATCTTATTACTCATTATATAATCTAAGTTCCTTAATATGTAGTGCTATCTAAATTAACACAGATATTTAATAAGTGGTGAAAGTATTTTATTAAAGTTTATAGTTAAGTAAAACCAGCACAGTTTGATATTTGCTATTAGTTTTGTAACATTTTTAAGCATTAAAACTCTAAAATTGATCTGGAAGCATTAACTTTTTTGTTATATCCTATTTTTTTATACAGCCATTAATATTTATATTATTATTGGTAAATTTTAATACTTTTTCTAAGAGACTAAAAATAGTAGAGCATTTTAGATGCACAGTAAGCCAAATCCTTATATTTTATAACATTTATACAGTGCATTTATCTATCATTTCCTTCTCCAGGATAACGCATGTTACTAATTTAACATAAAGATTATATAATATCTTTATGTTGGATATTCCCGCTGTTTTTTGATCTATTGTGGTCTGCGACAAAGGAAAAGTTAAAGTTTGTCAATAATTTAGCCTATTTAGTTAATAATGGCCTTGTTTCCCTATAATCTACTTGTTATTTAACTTACTAAGTATATAAAAAAACTAGCAATTTATGATGGTAATAGAGTGACGGTAAACATAATATAGTAGATTATGTAGATCTAAAAGAATTAAGCTATATGATCATTTTTTATAATAGGAATTTTAATTATTTAGTTTATCTTCCTAATTATATTAGGCAAATCTTTCAAATTTTAAATAGCTAAGCTGAGATTTCCAGATAAAAGAGTATAACTAAAAGTGGATAACTTTCTATAATAATTTAACTATGTTTGTTGCAAAATCTTGAGCCAAACTAAAAAGATCACTATGATGGCTAATAATTAGAAAATCATTTTAAATGAAATCAACTAAACTGAATTAGTTTATATATGGGCTAAAACTATACAGTTTGGACTGGCTTGGTATTCAGTGCAAAGCTAAATTAATTACTCTGTTTAGCTCTCAATTAAAATTTAAGTTAAGAAAAAGATAAAAGGGACATCGATGAATCCCCCCCTTGGGTTGGGACCATCTAGTACTAAAAAAAAAAAGATAAAAAGGGTGCTTAGCCGAGCGGGTAAAACTGCTTCCACCCCTAGTGCAAGTTTTGAGTTCGAAACCTATACTGGCTAGAAACATTCTTGGTGTGGTATATTTGTCCCAAGGTCGACCCACCTCGAATACTTTTAAAAGATAAAAAAAAACTTTTACCTAATGATAAAAGTCTTAAGAGCATGATATATGTCTTTTACTTGATATGTGAATTTTTTTGTACCATTCTATTTACCATCACACTGAGATACCAAAATTGCATTATATCATATAACTCGTTAATAAATAAATTCATATAAAGGATATGAAAATTATATATAATTTTAATAAGAATCGGTATAGCATTTTGGCTGAGCGTTTTTAGGTGTTCTGGGTTTAATTAACAGGTTCAATGGTTTTGCCAAGCGGTTGGTGTTATTTGGTTGATTTGATAGGTTCAATTTTTGTAAACTTGTCGATGACCATCTACAATATAAAAGCTAAAATAATTAGTATCAACCATCCCATGGTCGGCGTACCTCGAAAAAATAATTAGTATCATCTAGTTTATTATAAACACGAAAAACAATGAGTAAATCAGTTAGCTATAAATTCAAATTGTAATTATAGCGTTACGGCATTAACCAAATCTTCACCGGATCCTCAGCTAAAAGACATATAGATAAATAGAATTCTGGAAACATCAGAAAATTGTGATAAAAATAAAAATTAATCAGATAGTTTGAGCAGTGCTATTATTAATATTTAGTGCCACTTAATATTTGACAACACAGGATCTAAAGTTTTACTCAAATTTGAGTCCCAATTAGCTGGCCATCTTATGGTGCCAGAGGTGAAACTAGTATATTATATTAAATTTAACTTAGCTCAGTTAGTGGAGCTGATTGGCTATTCATCCCAATTCACAAGCGGGATATTTATCAAAAATTGGCCACTAGTTACACCTGCAAGTTCTAATTAGCTTGTGTAGAATTGTTATTGATGTATCTTGCTTTTTAATCTAAATTAGATCCGCACTTTGTGATTAGCTGGCCTATCCATGAATCGAGCAGCATGATTATAAATTTTAGATCTAAATCAGCCAAACTGACAAAAATGTTCAACTCCAATGTAATCAATGCGCCAAATATAGCTGCCATCAACATTATGCTGTCAGAAAATCTAGTTTACCGAGAAGGGGTTAAAATGATCGAAACTTTGACTTAAATAACTGAGCTAATAAATGATTCAAAAAATTTCAAAATTCTATTTTTAACCCTACGTTCTTTTTATAGTGATCAACATCTGAAACCAGATGATAATGTCACTTCTGACTTCAATGGCTCAGAGCAAAATAAAAACCTGCAGCTGATTGGCTGCTTACATTTAATAGTGTAGGATAAGCTCTATCTTGAATTAGCTGCCAGTTTCCCATGCTTTGCTATGGGTTATTATTTATCAGATGACTTGAATTGTTTTTTATATTATAGATACCATCAACTAGTCAGCCAAAACCATTAAACCTATAAAATCAACTAAATAACAATAATCACTTAGGAAAACTATTTTTAAAGTATATATTTGATGGTATCAGCAACTATGCTAATAGGCAACCACCTTATCTTCCTTTATTTTATTATCCATATCTTTACTCGATCTTTAATAAGTAAGAAAATATTAAGAGGAGTGCTGTATACTTTTCTTTCTGCTCAAACTCATTTTTGAGCAAATTTTAACAAAGTTTAATTTACCACCGCCCTCTGGATAAATCCATTTCCCAATTGATATCCTCAGATCCATTGCCTGCTACCCCAATGTGGGGTAGCGGTGATCCCCCCCTAGCGTTTTCTATCCTTCAGGAAAGAATGTTTGGACAGGCTCAAATAGTTTGCCCACTTTTCTGGCTGATTTGTCCCTCCCCAGAACTTAGCACTTCACTTTGCATGCATCCACCTGACCCACCCAGATCCTCTCACCCTTCATTACTACAACATTTAATTTTGTCTCTGTGTCAACTATAGGTATTTATTCCCATATACTTACAAAGCAATGATTGAAATGGCCACTGCTGCCTTTGCACTGGCTTGCTTTATTGATTTATGATCTTTTAAGGGCTATTAGGATATTAGTTTTCAAATAGAGGAGGATGTTGCTGCAGCAGCAATGACTCCTTTAACTTATAAAAACACCCCAATTCCAACTATCCATACTTATCTCCTTCTGATACCACCCTGGTGATATCATTTGAAAATCTCCCTTTCCAACTCCCACCCTAAATTCTGCATGATGCTTTGATATCAGAGCTTTGGTCTATGGCACTCAGCCCAACCTCATCTTCACAGTACCTGTCAACTTTACAGTTCTCTAGATTGCCACCAAGGTTTAAAGGTGGGCTCAAAGCTAAAAAGTTCATTAAAAGGGGTTGCACCAGGATTTGAACCTCAGAACATAATAAAAGTTAAGTTCAGAGCCAAACACTGTGCCAATTATGCTATAGGAGGTCAAAAATGCAAGGATGGAATGGATACCAACTACTTTATTAGATCAAAATGTGTTGATATTTATGGGGCGCGTAGGGACATGGTGCCTTAAGGTTCTTTATGGCCCCATCTACTTAGGATCTTTCATAGCCTTCTAGATTGGCCACCTGGGTGGCACCCTCGTTGTACTTTGTTGTCCTCATAACTGGAGAAGTGGAAACCCCACCTCTTATGATTCAAGAATTGGGATGAGACTACTGAAGTCATCACCATTAATTTTTAAACATATGTGGATTCCTGACTGAGTTTGGGATTAGTGCCATTAAAAAAGAGGCTCCATATAAATAGGCTTGGAAGTCAATTCAATGTGGCTCAATTTAGAAATATAGACTTTGATTTGGTTTTATCTCAAATCCTGACAACGCCCCCCTCAAGATCCAGTTGGAGGGGGATATAGAGCTAAAGGAACCGTCCATGCACCATATTAATCACAGTCCCCTGTGTAACATTGGCAATTTAGTACCCTGACTTCACCTTATGAATAAGCTTTGAAAGGTCTGGACCAAAGAACATCAAGATTATTCTGTCAACCCACAGGTTGATGGTGAAGAATATAACAAGGTTACCTAATTGGAAAGTTGGTAAGGGTGGTCAACTGAGATTAAATCTGGATGTTTCTCTTCCTGTATTGGTGACAATGTCTTGTGTGGCCAGGGCTTGAAGCTGGAAAATTTCATCAGCTAATGCCCTTGTAGTTAACTCATAGTTCTCAGATGTGAAATTCTCAAGAAACATCTGAATGATATTGATAGCCAGAGAGTATGCCTATATAAGGATTCAAAGGGGGACATCTTGATGACTCAGTGGTAGCTTATATCTAGGAAAGCAACTCTCTTGGTAGATAGTGGTTTCAGAAAGCAGGATCTGAGGCGGCCTTCTCACATAAAATGGAGATAAGAGTTCCATTAGCGTGTTCTACCACCCCATTAGTTGATGGGTGTTAAGGGGCTGCAAACCCTGATTAGTGCCAAATAGCAAGGTAAGTTCTTATACTATCTGTGAGGTGAAGTTCAATCCGTTGTCCAAAAGTAAGATTTGGGGCACCCATGCTGGGTGAAAATGGATTGAACAAGAAAAAGGGCTGTGGCTTTGGCGGTGGCAGCTGGGACTGAAATTGCTTCAATACGCTTAGTTAGATAATCCACAGCTAGGAGAATATATTTATGGCCATGCAACCCAGTGGGAAGATGGCCCACCACTTCAATTCTAACAACATTAAAGAGCCCCGTCAGTGAAATAACCAAGTGTTGAAATTGAGGATTGGCTTGGTCTTGGGAATGGCAAGTCATACATGCCTCGAAAACCTCTTGAATTGTCTCTACCATTTGATATCAGTAACATTGTGACTTCAGCCATTTATGAGTCTTCTTAACCACCCCATGTCCCACAGTAGAACGGCCCTCTAGAATAACATCAGTTTGTGAATAAGGGCGGACATAATAGCTATTTATTATTGACCCTCTTATAGAGCAACCCATCCTTAATTTTAGTGTCTTGGGGCATCCTTTAAAGCTCATCTTGGACCTCAGGAAGTTTCCAATTCCCATTGCTCAGTTCGACCTATCAGATTGTACAATTGGTTTTCCTCAGGAATCAAAACTGCTAGCAACAGCATCCTGGAGAAACTGTAAGCATTTTGGTAAATTGCGCCTGCACAATGGACAATGGTGAAATCATAGCTCTGCATTTATAAGGCTCATCTGACTAAATGGCCATCTGGGTCCTTTATTTTCTGGAGCCACCAGAGTGAGGAGTAGTTGGTGACAATGGTAAAGTGTATACCATAAAAATAAGGCCAAAAATGTTTGATGGCTAGCAAGTTATCCAGGCACTCCCTCTAAGTAACACTGTGGTTCCATTTAGCATTACTCAGTATCGCAATTCCAATATAACTGGATGATAAGCACTAAGTCAATATGGCAAATCGAATGGAATATGTTGGAATCAAACCGGTAAAATGGTAATTTAAGCACTTGGAATAAGGCGATATTGACATTTGACAAATACAAATGAAATCACCTACAATTAGGGCGATAGTGAATTAGAAAATAACTAGTTGGAACGAGGGGAACAGTGGAACTGAATAGTCCAAAGTATTGAGCATGATATCATACAAGCCGATGTAATATAAGCAAGATGGGCGATTAAGAGGTGGGTTGTTGTTTAGTGAGTTAAGAAGAAGCGGAATATAGAAGAATCCGCATTAGAAAGGATATTTAAAATAGGTTGTGGGAGAAAGTGCTCTGTATTTATTTATAAGTTTATGCTGTTGGTTCATGGACAACGATCATCATATTGTTGGTTCTGTTTACTCAGTGGGTCAAACCCTGTGCTAAGTTTGCTGGCGTATCTATTTGATACCGCCAATTTTACAACAGTTGTGCTCACTACAGGGGGCCCATTGATCAGTAACAAAATAATAAAATTCAAATCGCCTGCTATGTCTCCCTAGGTTGCTTTGAAAAGAAATCTGCATGATATAATAAGACCATTGCATATGAGGAGTTGAGACTTGCATTGGACACAGTGCTCAAAAGACAAGATGAGCTGCTCCAGTAAGTCTGCTGTGCTCAACTGCTGCCTTTTGATCGAGAAGGCAATATTCATGGATTCTTTTGATGATTTGAGTTTGCGACAGAAGGTACCTCAGACTGGCGCAGGGCGAAACTGTTAATCTCCACCTTGGATGTCAGAAGTGCTGATCAAGTTGTTTGTTACCTTCCAGACAGAACCGTTACTTACCAAGAAGTCAAGGAGATGGTGATACGGTTGTTCAGCGGAAAAGCAAAGATGTCTCAGCGGAAAGCTGAGTTTCTGACCATCAGGTTTCAATGAAATGAGAGTCTCACTGCATTTGCTGAGCGGTTTACAACGGAAGCACATGTGTTGATTGGGGCTGGGATTCTAGCTGAAGCTGATGTATGCATTGCAATGGCCTCTGTGGTGAAGCCATATCCTGAGCTGTACAAAGTATGGCCTCATTGTTAGAGGATGATGTACCTCTTCATAAACTTGTTCAGTTTGTATGCCGGTTAGCTGTAAATTTCCCTCCACCCAATATTGAGCGGGTTCCCACTGTCACCAAGGCCTATCCTAACCATGGGGAGGAAAGCAACACATCAATGCAGATGATGCCAGGCTACTCCCCACAGCTCACCATCTGTTCCATTGCTGCTGAGCAACAACTGCCTGACAACTGCTTCAACCCTAACTATGCCGATTGACAGCTGGCAGTCTATCAATGTGGGTCTGGTTATGCCGATCATCCCAAGAATAACTTTCCAAGTGGGCCAACTTATTTTAAGCACAGAAGTAGGCCCTATGAAGTAATTTGCTTTAATTGCGGTCACACCAGGCACATGAGATGATGGTGCCCTGATCAACAGATCCCTTGCATACAACAGGATCTAGGTTATCAGGGAAAAGTCAGAGCGGAGTAGTGACGGGGCTCACTACTTCCGCTTTTTCAAATTCATATGTCCCACCTGAAGCTATTGTATTAAGGGCAGCAGAAGCCTCCCAGTATGACGATGCTTCCCTCTACCAACAGCCAGTTGGGGGAGTAAATGTGCTGTCTCAAATACAAGTTAAAGAAACGGCGGACACAAGGTTTCTGGAGCAACCAAAGCCTTACACTTTCCAAATGTTTGACCAAAGCCCGCCAGACCAGCTAGAACCATTCAAAGATGCATTGTTTCTAAGAGGAGTAGAGGTTGCACTCTTCCAGTGGATGATATTAAATCAGAGTACCCTGCAGTTGGTGCAAGTATTATAAAATTACTGTAAAAACGTGAACAGCTGAATGTACACATAGTACATAGCCGGCATTCATCTTACTTGGAGTGCACCTACTGTGACATTGTGGTAGCCAAGACCCAAGTACAAGCTATAATTGATATGGGCGCTCCTGTTAACATTGTCTCCACTAAGTTGGTGGCGAAGTTATCTTTAAAACCTGACATAGATCACCAGATGGTGTATGGGACTGCTGGGGCAGAAACCATGGTCTCTGAAGGAGCGTATAGCGCGCTTCCTTTGCAGTTTGGATCCGTTGTTGTGGTGGCTCCAGCGATAGTATTACTGAATAGCAACTATGATCTGTTGATTGGGACTGCTTTTATGTGACACTATGGGGCTGTCATTGACATGATGGAAGAGAACCTCGCTATTTTGGGGCAGCGGATCCCAATTTATTTTACCTCCAGGGGAGTACCAAAGGATCCGGTGCATACAAGCCATATCAACCTTGCCTATAGTGATGGGGTATGGCCTGTTTGCTACCATTGACTAAAGCGCAAAACTCAGGCCCTTCCCCAGCAGATCTATGAATATCAAGGGATACCTCTTTGAGCGGCAGGGCCCATATCCATCCCTTCCAGCCATCAAGTCTTAGTGAATACTGAGTTAGAGGTAGAAGTGCCAAGTGGGTTATACAGGGAAGTTATTGGGCTCTATCATCAAACACAGTTTGAGCCACATGTGGCTCCAGGAATTATACTCCTGGGACATGGGGAGATAAAGGTTTTGTTAGCAAACCTGCAAAGTGAACCAATGCAAATCCGCCGCCACCAAACTATAGTGTATCTACATCTGATTCCCATAGATGAGGTCTGTCAGGTTCATGATTTCAGATCATTGGATGAATTTGGACTACCACTCAAACCATCAGTCAATGTACTAATGGTGGTATTGTGGAGTAATTTAACAGGATTAATGGATGAACAAAAAGATCAAGCAATGGCTTTATTTCAGAAATACAAGGGGATTTTTGCTGTTGATGATCACGATTTAGGGTGTGCTTGGGGGTGGTCCATTGATTGGACACCTGTGATCATCCTCCAATAAGGTCTCAGGCTGATCTGCCACTCTCGGGCAGCAGAAGATGTGGTTACTGAAGAAATTGACAAGTTATTACAACAAGGGATGTTTGAGCCATCCAAGAGCCCATGGGCTTCACCTGTTCTGATAGTAAAAAAGAAGGATGGCACCAACTGGGTAGTAATAGACTATTGGAAGCTCAACAGTATTACAAAAAAGGATTCATACCCCTTGCCAAGAATCAACGACGCCCTGGACCAATTAGGGGGTGCCCGCTACTTTTCTGCAATGGACTTAATATCAGGCTACTGGCAAATTGAGTTACCCTTGGTGGAACAGGAAAAATGTGCTGTGATCACCTCTAAAGGCCTTTTTCAACCAACATGGATGCCTCAAGGACTGTGTAATGCTCCTGCTACTTTTCAGCGAGCCATGGACACTATTCTTGGTGACCTGAAACTGTCATGCATCCTAGTATACCTCAATGATATTAACGTTTTCTCTCAGACCTTTTTGGAGCACCTCGACCACCTTGAAGCAGTATTCCGCTGGCTGGCTGAGGCGAACATTAAAATTAAACCTCAAAAGTGTAACTTTTTCAAAGATCAGCTAGAATACCTGGGTTTTGTGGTAGACTCAACTGGGCTGCAGCCACAACTGGCTAAGGTGGAGGCCATCAGCAAAATGACTACACCTAATAGTAAGCGCGACATACAGGTATTTCTGGGGATGGTCAGTTACTACTGACGCTTTATCCCTAATTTTAGCTGTATTGGGGGCCCACTATTTGAGTTGTTAAAAAAGGACGCTGTGTTTGAGTGGATGGAACGTCGTCAATCCACTTTTGATGCACTCCATATGGCATTGAGCAACGCACCGGTGTTGCAATATCCAAACTTCAACCAGGAGTTTATCATTCAGATGGATGCATCCCTTTCCGCTGTTGGGGCAGTACTTTCTCAGAAAGATGATGAGGGAGAAGAACATCCTGTTGCGTTCTGTAGTCATAGTCTGAACTGTCATGAGCGTAACTATACTGTGACCAAGTGAGAGTGCTTAGCAGTAATCTACGCATATAAACAATTCAGAGTCTATCTGCATGGGGTAAAGTTTAAAGTCGTAACTGATCAAACATCATTACGCTGGTTGCAGAATCTCAAAGAACCAGAAGGATGGTTGGCTTGATGGGCTCTCAAGTTACAGGCTTACAATTTTGAGATTCTCCATTGGCCAGGAGCGAAGCATCAGAATGCTGACTGTTTATCTTGGTTACTGACTATTGTAGTGAAAGTGGACCTTAGTGACGTGATGTATGATAAGATGCTCAGTGGAAAATATGATGATGAACTGCCCCAAGTAATCAAAGTGTTAAACGAATTGTGCATGAATACCTTCCAATGGAATGGAGAACTATACAAACGAATCAGTGATTCTACAGTGAATTTTCCGCGGCCCTCCGCACAGCTGGGAATCATTATGAGTGCCCACAGAGCAGTTGGGCATGGTGGCATGTGTAAAACTATGGAGTTGTTATGCCCACAATACTATTTGGAAAGTATGAGTTTTGATGTGCTTGAAACTATTTCCTGTTGCCATCTTTGCCAAGTGGAGAAGCCATTCCGCCATATGATGTCATATCAGTTGGTAAAACCACATTTCGCTTGGCATACAGTCTCCCTCAATGTTGTTGGCACCTTGCCAACAGGAGCCAACCGTTGTAAGTACATTCTAGTGGCTATCGACCACTTGACTTGGTGGGTTGAAGCAAGGGCTATATGAGACTTGGGGACAGTTACGGTGGCTAAATTCATGTTGGAATGCATTATTCAGTGGCACGGCTGCCCTCAGTTTATTCTCACTGATAATGGCACCAATTTCACCTCGCATATCCTAAGCTGAATGAGCTTATGGGAATCCGCGGAGTTCTGATGACCCCATACCACCCCAAGTCCAATGGAATGGTCAAACGGGTGAATGGAACTATGGTGACCATCCTCCAAAAATTAGCAATGGATCACCCTTCCGATTGGAGCTCTCTTCTTTCCACCACCATGTTTGCTTATAACATTAATTACCATTCTGCCACAGGGAAAAGTCCCTTCCAACTAATATATGGTTGACATCCCGCTCTTCCAGCGTTACTTTATGCATGTGTAGAAGACACCGGCGGAGTAGATCCCCATCACTATTTGACTAACCTTGCAAATATTCTGATAAAATTGCAAACTGAAGCCTATTCCTTCAGCTTAGCCAAGAAGTTCAGGAATCAGGCTGCAGATCAGATACACTGAAGCGAGTTAGCACAGTTCAAGGAAGGTGACATGGCTCTCTTCCACGACCAGCATGGGTTTGGCCAGAAGCACAAGCTGGCTAGTATATGGATTGGTCCATTTGAAGTCAATGAGAAAACTGGGGTCAACACATACACTATTAAGGACCCCATTAGCAGTTAATTTATCAACTGAGTGCATGCAAAATTCCTCCAAGCATATAAGAAATAGGAGCCTCATCATCCAGTCAAGGAGGGGGTAATGTCGCGATTCCAATATGACTGGATGATAAGCACTAAGTCAATATGGCGAATTGAATGGAATCCGTTGGAATCAAACTGGTAATGGTAATTTAAGCACTTAGAAATAAGGTGATGTTGACATTCGACGAATACAAATGAAATCTTCTACAATTAGAGCGATAGTAAATTAGAAAATAACTAGTTGGAATGAGGGGAACAGTGGAACTGAATAGTCCAAAGCTATGAGCATGGTATCATCCAAGATGCTGTAATATAAGCGAGATGGGCGATTAAGAGGTGGGTTGTTGTTTAGTGAGTTAAGAAGAAGAAGAATATAGAAGAATCCGCGTTTTTAAGGATATTTAATAAAAGAGATTGTGGGAGCAAGTGCTATGTATTTATTTATAAGTTTATACTGTTGGTTCGTGGACAACAATCATCATATCATTGGTTCCAATTGCTCAGTGGGTCAAACCCTGTGCTAAGTTTGCCGGCGTATCTATTTGATACCGCCAATTTTACAACACTCAGCGTCTTACAAAAATAGGCCTTTGGATGTTTTCCTGATTTTCATTGTAGTGGGCTAGGATAGCCTCAACAGCGACATTGCTTGAATCCATAAACAACAAGAAGGGTTGTCAAACTGTGGGTGAACTAGAATGGATTTAGTACATAGAGCAGTTCTCAAGGCATTAAAAGCCTGTTCTTGTTCAGGCAGCCATTCATATGGCACATTCTTATGTAGGAGTTAGAAAGTGGCTCTGCTAGGTCATTAAACCTGGGGACAAGCTGAAAATAATAGCCCACCATACCTAAGAACACATGGATATCCCTTAAGCCTTGGGGGTGCGACATCCTTTCTATGGCATCAACTTTGTCTGGTATAGGCTGGATGCCATCCTTTGAAACTTTGTGTCCTAAAACTCCAGTTATTACTGGAAGAAATAGCACTTTGAGGGTTTAGCTTTATATAAGCTTTCTAAAGCCAATTGAAGACTTCCCTGAGATTCTCAATGTGCCAATTAAAAGTTTGTGACAAAACAGCAATGTCATTTAGGTAGACAAGTACACATGAAAGCTTCAAGTCCCCAAGGATCCCATCCATGGCACGTTGGAAAGTGGCCGTGGCGTTACAGAGGCCCTGGGGAATCCTCAGGGGGCCTAATAGTCCCGCATTAGCTATGAGAGCACACTTGGCTCAATCTTTGGGGCGAGCTCTACTTGATAATATCCTCTAGCAAGGTCCATGGCGGAAAAGTACTGCAATCTAGCAAGCAGATGGATGAAATCAATTCAGGGAAGAGTATAACTGTCCTTCGTGATGATAGAGTTGAGTCACAGTAGTCCATCACCACTCAATGGCTGCCATCCTTCTTCTGAACCAGTGGAATAGGAGAGGCCAAAGGGCTGCATGCTGGTACTAGGAGTCCAGCGTCAAGTAGTTGTCTGAGCTCTACCACCACCTGGGCCTCTTTAACCTTGCTTTTTTGGTAGGATTGGGACTGAAAGGGGGAGCGTCCCCAATTTAACATGATATAGGATTCCGTTCACTCTTCCAAAGTTATATGTTGAGGCCAAATTTATGTTCAAATACTCCTCCAACAAATCTTGAACCTTTTGGTGTTGGTTGTCTGAGAGGTCTTTGCTGACATTGGTATCAACCAGATTGACTAATGGAGGTGTCTCCAAGCCAAAATCTCTCAAGCCCCCAAAGCTTCAGACATTGGCAATAGTTTCCACCAGTAGGAGGTGGACATAGGTGGCAGGACTGATTGGACCTACTATTTTGGGTTTTTTGGTAAGGTTATCCAGCAACTCTGATATAGATCCAGCATAAGCTGAATCTAAAATTCCCAGGCAAGTTAGCATCTCCTTGGTGGATGGACTGTCTAGGACTCAGATTTTGAGTAAGTATACAGAGGGTATGTTAACATGGACCTAGGTGCAGCAATGATATGGGACTTCAGAGGTATTGTAGTCACCCTAAGTAAACAGATTGGCATGCCTTCTTGCTCATCAACAGCAGGGGGTAATCGGACTCAAAGGCGCATTATGTGATATTCAAGCTGACCAATTCAGCCTTTACTCTCAAGTAACCAGGCTTGAGCTTTGACTTCCATCTTAGAGTCATGAGAAGTTTTGAAAATCAGGGTGACCTGATGCCCTAGTGGGGATAGAAAGCCATTAAAGTAATGGACTACAGCTGATTAGTCTTGAAGGAACTGAGTCCCAAGGAGCAGGTCATATATAGGGTTATCTAGCACAACGGCAGGGTGTTTACAGCATGATTTTTGAACTGCACTGGTAGAGAAGAATAGGACCCTATAGATTGGGTGCATTATTGGCCAGCCTTGCCACACTCCATATAGTGGTGCAAATCTAGAGTGATCTTAATGCACTTTATTAATTTATATGATATTACATTCACAGGGGAGCCACTGTCAACTATGGCAAGGACTGGGATCTTATGAGCTTGAACTGCAACGCGGATAACCAAACTTCTGAACTTAGGTGGTAGAATGAGAAACATGGGAGAGTCATTGGAAGAAGAGTAAGCAGTATCAGTTTATTATTATTAATGAATACTGAAACTTCTTCTCCAGGTAAAATAGCTCCAGGTTTGTTTGAGGTTATGGAGGATCCTTGAGGCGTAGTAGGGATGTCATTATGGTGCGCTTTGTCCTTCATGCTGACAGCCCTTTTCCCGCCTCCTTGGAAAGTAATTTCCAGCAGGCCTTGGCACTGTGTCTGAAACCATTACAGTAGGTGCATTGAGGTTGATGATTCTTCTGGTTTTCGACCACATGGACTCAAGGAGATTAGAGGGACCTTTAGAGGTAGCCTTAGAGTGTAGGGTCGACGCAGGGATCTTTTTAAGTGCTTCCTTGATTTCCTGGATACAGGTAGACCCATTATTCTGCTTAATCATATGCATTTAAACCTCAGGGTTGGATCCCAATGCGGAAATAACTGTGGTAATAGCATTATCCAAGGTAATACAATTGGTAGTGACTAAGGGTTTTGCTTGGGCATAAAAACGGCTGTCAAATTCCATGAGGCTTTCTCCTTTATTTAGGCGGATACTCATAGACTCTTATATCGGTTGGACATGGTTTGATTGCTGCTGAACTCTTAGATTGAGGCTGTACAGACCTGTTCCCAGGTATTGCACTTCTTTAAATGGGGGTCATGATCTCCCAGGAAGTTTTGTTGAGGCAGGAGTGAATATGCTTCACCTTATGCCAGCCAGTGACCTCCTCCATGGAACTCTCATATGCTTACAGAAAGGAGGCAATACTTTCCTGGCCGGGGGTAAACCTTTCCTTTAAACTAGGCTTAAAGTTAATCACAAGAGGTTTGAGAGGGTGTTAACACCAGGGAAGGACTCTGGCTCAGAGATCTCATTCTCTGCATAGTCACGGGGGGCCTGCTGGTCTAGCTGTCAATGTAGGCCCTCAAGGCCCTCTTGAATATCATCCCAGTTTTGTGTGAGGGATGAAACAGAGCCTAAGTTGCAACCAGATCTATTAGTGATTTATTGTCAGCGCCCTGAAGGCAAAGCTGGGTCTTCAAGTTGGTCAAACGAGTTTCAAACCCTTAATAAGTTTTTTTGAGCAGAGTGATGCAACTATTGGTAAGCTTGGTAAAGGCGCTGAAGTTGTTCATTTCATCTGAAAGTGCCTCAATGGAGACTCTAGGTTCAAGTGGGACTCCGTACACTTATAATTTGCACCCCTGAGCTACATTCTAAATTTGATATGTAAGTCAGCCAAGGCTGTTATCACATCCTTTTGCCACGTGTTGTCAGGTCTGTCAGGAGTGGGTGCTGCGGGACCTGAGGGCTCTTGAGTTCCACGAGGAGCCTCTGGTCCTTTGGGTCCCTCATGCCCTTCAGGACCTTCACTCCCAGAGGGGTAGTCATGAGAGGCCAGCTCTCAATAGTGTTGCTGCAGGGTCCATACCAGATCCTCAACTTGGAGGATGCGCTGATTCAAAGTTGCCTTAAGTAGTTGGATGTTCTGACGCAACTGGTCCTCAAGATAGCCAGAGATCCCACTATCCAACACCACGGTTTGTTCTCAGTACTCATTGATCAATTGTTGGCTATCAATAATGGCCTCATAGTTGTCATGGACAAAGGAGGAGGCTGCATTATAAAAATCAACAATGTGGGAGTGTAAGGCCTGGGTGGGAGCCCCAGTTGTCAGGAGACTTCATGATGGTCAACACAACTAGCTGGAGTATGTGATGAATAGCTAGGTGGAAAAAGTTGCGAAGGTAGTATTTGGGACTCAGGGCAACTTCTCCTGCTGACAGCTGGGCTGAGGCATAGAGGTTTCACATGGTAGAGGGCACAGAAGAAGCTCAGGAGCGTCTGGAGAAGACACCCACAGAGTATATGTACTTTATTAATTTTTGGACAACATCATTAAGGTTCTTATACTAAAGTTGGTACTGACTTTAAACTAAAAAAGGCAGAGAGAACTGGAATTTGTCCCAGAACATTAAATTCTCAGGCTGTGTGGGTGGTACTTCATACTGTGAGGTATTAATCCATTGAGCAATGCTTCTCAACTAATCAACAAATTAATCTTCAGGACTGCTAGTATTCTCCATTGTTCATGATAGACGTTTTCACTTAGGACAGCTTGGATTCACCTGTAATGAGCACCACTTTTTGTTAGCGTTACAGTTCTCTAGACTGTTGCCAAGGTATGAAGTGGGCTTAAAGCTTAAAATTCACAAAAAGGGGTTTCACTAAGATTTAGACCTCAGAACTTATTAAACTTTTAAGTTCAGAGTCAAACGCTTTGCCAATTATGCTAAAGGAGGTCAAAAATGCAAGGATGGACTGGATACTGACTACTTTATTATATTAAAATGTGCTGATATTTATAAGGTGCATAGGGGCATGGTGCCTCAAGGATCTTGGTGGCCCTAACCTCTCAGGATCTTTCATGGCCTTCTGGATTGGCC
The DNA here is from genome assembly GCA_022478985.1 of Massospora cicadina. Classification (NCBI taxonomy): domain Eukaryota; kingdom Fungi; phylum Entomophthoromycota; class Entomophthoromycetes; order Entomophthorales; family Entomophthoraceae; genus Massospora; species Massospora cicadina. The sequence goes on from JAKSZP010002946.1 coordinate 28,715, forward strand.
GCCTGGATGGCACCCTCATTACAATTTGTTGCCCCCATGACTGGAGCGGTGAAAACCCCTTCTCATGTGATTCAGAAAGTGGGGATGAGACTCCTGAAATCATCTCCTTTGATAATAAAACGCATGTGGATTCCTGACTGAGTTTGGGATTGGTGCTATTAGGATAAGGCTGCGTTTGAATAGCTTAAGAGTCAATTTACTGAAGCTCAATTTGGAAGTAGGGATATTATTTGTTTTTCATCTCAAATGCTGACAGCCCTTTCTGGAGCTGAGTGCCTTGCAGCCCCCCCACGCCACTGCCACTATCTTCTCACACCATCTGACCATCACCCAACAAATACCCCACATGCTTGCATCGCTGCAGCATTAGAGCATTTATTTTGGAATGGGTTGACAATGGTCAAATAAAGTTATCTACTCTGTTTTAGGTTAGACCACTCTAAGAAGTCCTGCCCCCATGCCGGTCCTTCTGCTGTTTCTAACACCTTATCAGAAGCATCCAAATGGGGTTTTTTGTTGCCCCCTCCCCCTCCAATGCCCTCGTTTTCCAGGACAGAGCTGGAAATCTTCTCCCTCCAAATTTTCCAGCCACACTCACCCACCTGCATTACAAACCACCAATCATAATCAGGCTTGGACCACTTTTCTTTACCAAGCAACTTCTCATTTGCCAACCACCACCACTCCTTATTCAGCCTCACCTGAACATGTTAACCAAAACCCCTGGGCCCTATTGGATGAGGTTGAAAAATCAGGTGAAATTATCATGAATGAGGAGGATGAATCAGGTGAAAGCTTCAAAGTAGGGCTATGAAATATCTGAATTTCTAAATTCTGATTTTGACAATCCTCTCTCACCCAGACGTTATTCCCCAAACCAAATACCATACTATTCCAAAGTGACCAACAGCTTTCATTAACAGCGGTGAACTCACCTCATAATCCCTCCTCCACAAATCAATGACAAAATCTGTTTATAAACTCTCATCAGATTACATCTGCCTAATTCCCCCAAGATTTTCCTGAAGAAGCTCAGGAAGAAATCACCAAGCTGGCCTACACCACTGCCAACACTGCCGCATATGGTTCTAGCCTTTCAGTTTTTAACCCAAAAACTAAAATTGAAAAGAAAAGTCATTCCAATTTTGAGCTACTCCCAGAAGCCCACCTCCAAGCTGAACATCATCTTGCAGAATATGTAGAAGCTATCCTCAAGGCTGATATTGTGGATCTTAATCCTTTCATTAGCACCCTTAACCCGCACCTTGCTGATGCCCCAACACCCTTGCTCTCAACTAATATCTGCCTCATCAATCATGTCACTGCTTTTGTCACTGCTGTGCCTGATGTTGAGCTGCCCAACCATCCCTCTCCCTCTGCTATGATGGGTTAGCAGTTCTCCACTCTGCGCCTGGTTGGAGGTTTTATTTTGGTTTTGTTTTGTTACCCATTTTTTGGGCTTTATTGCTTTGTATTGGTAATGTCCATCCCCTGGTCAGCGTGCCTCAAATAAATTTACGATAATATTAAGAGGGGATATGAGGAAACAATATTTTATCTTAGATAGTATAGGTTTTAAACCTGTTTCAAACTAAACTCATATTAGAGTGGTAACAGGTTTAACCCTGCTAGGCAATCACCCTATTTTTATTTTTAAATGCCTTTCTTATTATTTTATTTTTATTTTTCTATCTTTATTTAATTTTTGATATGAAACAATAAGAGGAAATGGATGAAATAAGTTTTGTCTTAGCCAGTATAAGTTTTAAATCTGTTACAAACCAAACTTGCACCAGAATGACCATCTAGTACAAAAAAACTTGCACCAGAGTAATAACAGGTCTCACCCCACTAGGCAATTACACTATCATTTTAATTGAATCATTATATTTTTAATATAGAACAATAATAATAGGTTCAGGTGGAAATGATACTTTTTCCTAGCTAGTATAGGTTTTGAACCTGTTCTATACAAAACCTGCAGCAGATTGGTAGCAGAATATACCCTGTTAAAATTGCTTTTCTTTCCAATTACTATCACTTTTAGTAATACAATTTGATTCAAACAGCATAATTTGATAATCAAACCCTAGGCGAGATAAGTATGAATAATAAGGTAAAGAGCTGGGCAAACGCAGTAAAGGGCAGCGGACCCAGACCTGCACTGCCAAAAGGTACCAAGCGCACAGGTACAAATGAGAATTCAGCAAAAATAAAAAACCTGAGGTGGCGCCTCCCGTGGGTTTCATCAATTTTTTTATAAGATACTGTAGCTATTTGGAAGTATCTCAATCGCAACTACTGTCATTGGTGGAACATGGGATATGAGTTCTCCTGGGCGTAGAAACACTGACAATGTGGTAAAAGTTTGGCAAAGCCCAACAAAAATTTTTCCCACATGTGGTGTACTTAACAACCTATACTATCCGCAGAAGTTGGTTAGATCTTGGGTTCAAAACTGTGGAAGAAGCTAACAAAGCAGCAAAGATCAGAGTGGTACTCGACCTTCCCAACGGACAGCAATTGGTCCTGACCAAATGCACCCGTTGGACTGAATCCAAGGACATTTTCATAATTTTTGATTATTCTCCAACCACACTGGTGCACACAGTAGTCAAAAAGACATCTCCAAGAAGGCTTGGAAGCCTAAGGAGAAATTAAACAATTTGAAATGCAACAGTTCCAGCTGATGGCAACCCTTAGCATGGGGAAGGCAATAGCAATAATTTCACCAAACCAGAATGTAGTAGAGAATATTACAAAAATCCCCCACATCACATCCTTCACAATTGATGGAAAAAAATCCCAGCTGTTCCACGCAACAGTAGAAAGCGCACCTACCATTTGCAACCACTTCCAGGCCTTTGGGCACAAGATTCATGCTTGTTCCATAAAAGAAGGCCTGAGAGAAATGAAATTTCTGTGAGGAGGAAATGGGAGAAGACTACTCAGAATACGCCAAAATCACAGATACCATACAAGCCTTCAACTGGGGAGAACATGGGCAATATAAAATTATTGACCCTATTTTCCCAAAAGAACAAAAAATGGCCAAACAAGCTTGCAATCTGGCCGCGGCCAAGGCAAAGGCCTCAGTGGAATCAACCTTATCACTGGAGCAGATCCAGGAAGACATGGAGGAATTTGAGTCCATGAACCAATCAGATCCCGCGGAAAACCATACACCCAATCTGACCAGTTTGAATTCAGCGGAACCCAATTCAGAAATGAATGCAGCAAAATTGGGGTTCAGTGCACCCCCAGAAATTGCAGAATTTAACCCAATTGGGAAGCAAAATCAACAATGGAATGCACAAGAAAATAATGTGGACAATAAAAATCCACAAGTGCACCACAATAACATATCAAACCAAGCAAAGCAAAGAAAGGAGCGAAAACTGCGGTGATGAAAGGGGAAGAATAAACCCCAAATCCTACTCATGGTTATGCTCTCCGCAGCAGAGGTGCAATGGAGAGCAATGTGAGCGAGGGAGTAGGGCTGGGAGGCCCTGCTGACTGCTTCTGAGGCGCATCGGGCGTCTCAGTAGAGATAGGGACGCTGAACATAGCAGGACTTAAGGCCTTAACATCCCATGCCAAGAAGTTAAGTCTCCTATGAAAACCACCTGTGGATATCCTGGCGGTGCAGGAAACATACTGTCCACAGGGAGAGGAGGAAGCATAGGAAAAAATGCTCCTCCCAACAATATCGTTTTGGTCACTCTACTGTGGGGTGATAGTACATGCAAACCAAAACTTTAAATTTATTAACAAAAATTTGTTCCTGAATGGCCATGTACCCACCATAAGCTTCTCATGGCACACCAAAGTGCATACAATAGCCAGTGTTTACGCCCCAAACAGTGCACATGACTGAAGAGAATTTCTCACAGCCCTAACACAACTAAATCTACCAGCAAATACTTTCATAATGGGAGACATGAAATGCTGGAGTAACCCAGAGATGGACCAATGGCCATACACAACGGAGATACCACAAGGGCAAGTGGAAATCTGAGTACTAAAGGCCATCCTGGGACTATATGATCCACTGCTAGAAAGAAAACCCCTGCTATAAAACATGACACGCCCACATGTACATAATGGTACACTTGTCTCTATGTCAAGGATAGACCTAATACTCGCACCAATATTTTTCTGTCACCAACTTCAAAAATTTAAAACTGCAAAAGTCAAATTCTCTGACCATCAGCTTGTTTTGGTGTCTTACAAACTGGCGAAACCAAGTACCCAAGCACCCAGATGGTGAAGAATATGCCCAGAAAGTTTAGCCAACTCGGAATTTCAATCCTGAATGGAGGAAATATCCTCAACCTGGGATTTTCAAACACCTTTTGCTCAAACCTACTAACCACCTGGGAAAACTTCAAAAAATCAACAACCCAACAAATTAAACATACATCATCTAGAAGACACAGGGCAGTTTCAGCCATTATCAAACACACATTGGCTGAAATTAACCATCTAGAAAACAACATACCAAGAATGGGATACAGCCACGGATGGGGTCGCAAATGGGCGGAGGTTTCTGCTCAGCTAAAGACCCTGATCCGTGAACACCAACACCAAGTTGGAGTCTGACATAAAGGCAAAAACATAAGAGATGGAGAAACTTGCTTGAGCTACTTTTTCCACCGATTCCACGCCAGGAAAAATATGATAACTTGTACACAGGTCCATTGACTGGACAAATCCATAGCAGAAACATCTGAAGAAGTCGCAACTGAAGTGCACAGGTTTTATATAAAATTGTATAAATCCTAGCTGGTCAAACCAGAAAAAATTGAAAAATTCCTTAGAAGTGCACACATCAACACCATGGTTTGAAATAACAATTTAATTAACCTAATATCACGCGAGAAATTATGGGAAGTAGTACGCGGTGCACCAAGAGGGAAATGCCCTGGACCTGATGGGATTCCCTATGAATTTTATATAGAATATTTTACTAACATCTCTAACATTCTTCTAGCTTCAATTAACAAGTGTATTATGGAAACATGCCTCCTACCTGGAGGCAAAGAAGCCTACACGGTCACTTTATTCAAGAAAGGAGACAGATTAGACCTATCCAACTGGCGCCCAATTTCCCTAACCAACAAAGATACAAAATTTTCACAAAAATTATGTCTAAACGACTAGGAGAAATTGCAACTGATGCGATATCCCCATCATAATATGGATTTGTCCCAAGACGATCCATATGGGATAGCATCCACACTGTTGCAAATGTCTGCCAGTCCAAAACCTCTGGAGCACTTGTCTTTTTAAACTAACAAAAGGCATACGACAGGGTGAACTGGACCTATCTTAGGGCCTGCCTTCAAAAATTCAAGCTTCCAAATAGATCTATAAACTGGGTAATGTTGTTTACAGAGTCTGCAACCATGGCTGTGAGGGAGCAGACTTCTTAACCAACCCAGTTATCCCACAGAGAGGACCAAAATAAGGAGACCCCTTAAGCCCTCTACTCTACAACTTTAGCCTAGACCCCCTAATCTGAAATACAAACATACTGCTCAAAGGAATCAACGTCAAGGGCCAACAACAGTCAAAATGATGGCCTTCGCTGATGATTGTGTGGTGGGCATATCCAACAATCAGGACGCTTGAAGAATTGAGAAGATAATACAAGACAATTCAGCCATAAGTAACGCATCACCTAACACTGAGAAAACGGAAATTATACTCATGGGGAAATATCAGACCCAGTGGATGCCATCTACACAGGGCCAACAAGCTAGTACAACATCAAGACACCTGACCAGACATAGGAGGTGAAAATTAGCAACGACCTCACTGAAACTTCCATTAATCACCAGGCCAACAGCTGGCCCTGTTCGTCACTTGGGAATATGGTTGGAAGCAGGAGGACACGTTAACTCCATGATGGAAAATCAATTATTGAACAAAATAACAAAACGCATTGACTCCTTACATGGACACCAAACAGGTCTAACAGGAAGGGTCACGGTAGCCAACTCTATGATTTTATCAAGAATATGGTTCATGGCCCATGCAATCGCTTTCTCACCATCTTTCTTCAACACAGTCCACGCCCTATTATAAGGATGGCTATGGTCCAGCCACAGCTCCCCTGTACGCCTCAAAACCCTATTTGGACCTAGAAGGAATGGAGGCATGGGGCTTACTAATTACGTAGAGCAAGCAACCCATATACTGGGATCCTGGATAGCTCAGGTGACTAGCCCAGATCTTTCAGATACACACTGGGCCAGAACAGCAAGATATAACTTCACACGTGCACTACAATTAAGAAACCCAGATCACCCAAACACATTAATCAAGTATCTGGCATCCCATCCTACAGCTGCAGGACCACATGGCACTCCTGCACATTTCAAACAAATACTCCTAGCCATGAGAAGAGCGACATGGCGGATTCACATAAATGAATAAACCAGTCACTGAGGACGCCCAAGGCTAACTCACAGACAGGAGATCAATGATCAAATAGTCACAGACAATATAACAAGAAAAAGCCCAAATACCATAGCCAGGATAGATTACCTGGACCATATGGACATACCTTACAACCTGGAGACCCAAAGAAGAGTATGGAGATACACACATTACCCTCCACTCCAACCCAGGATAAGAGCACATGTATGGAGGTGCATGAGGAGAGTATACTGAACAGCTGAACGGTCAAACGCCAATCACACCTCATGTGCAATATGTGGTCAGTATGGAAGCCTAGCCCACCGTTTAGAACAATGTCCAACATCAGTGGCGGTATGGAAAGAGGTCATGCGCCTTTTCCGCCAAGAAAACGGACATCCATTCAGCCTAGCAAGGAACATGTTCGCTACAAACATGGACTCTCCTATCCACCCATCTCTCAGGGCGCTAATAGTAGCAATAGCACTATGGACGATACATAAAATGGTACTGGAATCGTTCACAGGAGCAGTGCCAACAATCCAAGAAGCCATTAATTGCTTCCACAGCCATATATTGGAACATTTCCAAGCATGGCTGTTTGGACATATGACCCCCCGTAACAGAAGGACAATCAACACATGGTTCCCCATATGGTTTCTAAAAGTTGATCCCTTCCTTAACACATGCTGCATCCAAGAATAAGCCAGCATAACTCCCCTTCCCTACCGTCCTAATCTTGGTGATCCTGGAGACAATAAGAGGGGCCTTGAACCCTCTGGGGTGTCTTTAATTGTAGAATTTCATTAGTTATCTCACCATATTGGAAGTGCTTGTCCCCTGGTCGACCTTCCCCAAATAAATAAAAATATACCCTGTTAAGCTAACCACCCTTGCAAAGCAAACTTAATTAACCTATTAATCATTCAAATAACACCAAACTTCTAGCTGAAACATTATCAATAAAAATGCTCACCACCATGTAATGAATGGGATTAATCTGTTTGTTGCATTTATGACTCAGATTCAGATTTTTCAATTTCTGAGTCAAATTATTTAAAAAGGTTTTTTTGGTTGTTGGTCAGATTTGGGCTCTGGCTGTGCCTCACCCATGTCATTCTTTAGGCTTTCAAGAGCTTAAAGAATGGTGCAGGAGAGGCTCCCCAGAAAGGGTGACCGTAAATGTCAAGCCTGCACAATTCTAAACCTTGTTTGGAACTCTCTTCTGGAGTTTCTACCCTGAAATGGGCTACTTATAAGGCTCTAAGGCCACCCTTACCTTGTCTTATGGCAGTCCATGATGCTTTAAGTTTCTGTTGTGTGAATAAAAACTTGGTGTTTTAGGGCTTGATCTTCCCCAATTATCCTATCTTTTACTTGGTGAGCTTGTGGCGCCTATAATATCAGGATCTGCTTAAAAGTGGTTTTTTATTTGATTATTAACAAATAAAGTTAATTCTTTGGTTTCTACCTCGCTTAAACCATTTCTTCTTTTATCCTTACTTTGAGTTTTCCTAAATCTGGAGCCCAAGTGGTTAGTTGCAGGAGGCACTAACACTTACCCTGAGAGTCTAACCTTGCATTAGACACTCATCTGATGTCAAAGATAGAGCATCAAACTGAAGGCAAGATGGCAATTGGAAACTGGGGTTTTCTGACCATTACACAACAGGCTTTAAAACAGGTGCATCATCTAGTTTACTATATGGTCTTTAGTAGATACATTTAAACTAATAATTGATATATTAAACCTTAAATTCCTACCATATGTGATTTAGAAGATATTAAAAAAGTAGCTTTTATATACAGATCAATATATATATATTGTGGTAGAATATAATATTTTAAAACCCTACCTACTTAAATACTTTAACAAAAAAAGTGGCATATAATTACCAAATTTAGTAAAATAAGTTTTTAGTTTAGGCTGATTAATATTTATAATATGTTTTAAAATTTAATTGTTTTATAGAAAGACATTTTTTACTTAATAAACCAGATGTTAATATAGAAAGTAAATAATTTATAAATAATTTCTTGGTAGGCATCAATGAACTAAAAATTTCCTACATTCCAAATTATAAATCAAAGCTTATGTAGTTTATGATATATTATAAAAATTCTCTCATATAATTAAAAGTTATAGGGTTTTATTTTTGCAGTTAATCTTTAATATAGAATCCCTTACCTACTCCATAATCTTAAACTCAAGCTGCATACACATAACAAGTTCATAAACGTTGGTTTGTTAAGATTAAGATTTATTTGAGGTATGCTGACCAGGGGACAGACAGTACCGATCACAACACTCAAAACGGCAAAACAAACTACTAACCAGGTGGGAAGCAGAAACTGCTTAACCCACCATGGCAGAGGGTGAGGAGGGGTCGGGGGGTTGGTTTTCAGAAAGACCCACCTCGATCAAGGGGTGTTGGTTACAGTACTGGATCAGAGCAGAGAGCCAGGGCGTTGGGGCATCTGCATAGTGGGGGCTGAGGTCAGCGTAGTAGGAGTTTTCCACTTCTGCATCAAGATAATGATGGAAAAGTGTTTCAACAAAAGCTGCGAGGAGAACTTCAGCTTCTTTGCGGGCTTCAGGAAGTTGGGTGAAAAGGGAGATACTGTGGCGGGTGATTTTGGCTGAGGGGTTGAATGAAGCAAGCGTTGCGACATTCATAACAGCGATTTCAGCATCATCAAATAGTTTTGAGATGTCACTGCTGGGAGATTCAGGGAAGTCGGGGGGAAGAAGATGGTGGGCAGGCCATGCTGGAGCTGAGCCACTGACTGGGCCACCGCGGTGCGTAGTTTTGGGCAATGAGGAGAGGCCACCGCAGCTAAGGCGAGCTGGTGGTCACTTTGGAAGGGGGCTGTATTGGGTAGAGGAGCGAAATGGCGAGGGGTAGGGGTTTCATTGAAGTCAGGAAGGAAAAATTCTGCCCGACCATAATCGCCATGGCAGAGAGGTTGACCTGTATGCTTACTAATGAGGATATTACCTGATTCGTCAGTTTCAGCCAATAGATCCCATGGATTTTGGTTCACTGGAATAGTGGCATTTAAATTTGAGTGGGTAGGATTGGGCGAATGGGCAGCTGCTTGGGTGTGAATGTTGGTCCAAGCATTGCTCTGATTGGCTGGCTTAGATTTAGGTGGGAGAGTGAGGATGGAGGTTTTGGGTGGGGCTGATTTTCCATGTGGGCCCACTGAACGAGATTGGAGGGTGGGAGGGGGCAGCAAAGTGCCCCATACTGAACCTCCAGAGGGGGGCTCAGAAGTTGCATCAGCGGATTTGGCCTTAGGGCACGCTCTTTTTGCATGGTCGATGCCAAAGCAGAGGGAACAAATCTGCCTACCATTATCGACCTGAGCCCAAAAGAAATGATCTGGCGCTGCAGCCACACTAGCGCGGGGTGGGATTTGTTGGGCTATGGTAGGGTGGTGTGGTATGATGGTGGCTGTTGCACGAGGAGCAGCAAGGCGTTCTGCACCAGATGGAATGGCAAAGATGAGGTTGGGCTGAGTGTCATAAGCCATGAGCCCCGCGACCAACTGGTCATACAAAACCTGGGGTGGAAGGTGGGATGGGAGATTTGCAAAGGATACCACTAGCGTGGTGTCTGAAGGAGGCGAGTACGGGTTGTGGGAATGGGGTTTTTATAAATTAGAGGAGTTTGTGCTGCCGCTTCAGCATCCTCCTCAGATTGGAACCCAACGTCAAAGTAGCCCTTAAAAGGGCGGAAGTCTATAAAGCCAGCTGGCGCAAAGGCTGTAGTGGCTAGGTCAATAATTGCCTTATCGGCATATGGGAACAAACGCCCATAGTCCACTCTGAGGCAATAGCGGATAGCAGAGCGAGGGAGGGCGAGAGGATGGGGGCGAGAAGGGTGGACGCGCGCCAGGTGGAGCGCTAAGTCCCGTGGGGGGACAAAACGGTTGGAAGCAGTGGGCGGGCTGTTTGAACCCGTCCGAACGCGCTTGCCTGCAGGGCGGAAAACGCTAGGTTGGGGTGCACTGCTACCCCACACTGGGGTGGCAGGCGGCAGAGCCAAGGACATCAAAGAATAAGTTTTTGGGCAGATGGTTGTAGATAAATAAGCTTAAATTTAAAATCGCTCAAAAGTGACTTTGAGCGGTTAAAGAGAGTTTTTAAACGTTGGTTTGTTGGTTTTGTAATATAATTTTGTATAAACATTTTTTTAAAATTAAATGTTTTATGATACCGCTTGAAGTCACTTTTGAGTGATTTTAAATTTAAAGTTTTATTTATCCACAGCCATCTGCCCAAACCTATTCTTTGATGTCCTTGGCTCCGCCGCCTGCCACCCCAGTGTGGGGCAGCAGTGCACCCCCACCTAGCATTTTCCGCCCCGTGGGCAAGTGCGTTTGGACAGGCTCAAACAGCCCGCCCACTGCTTCCAACCATTTTGTCCCCCATGGGACTTAGCGCTCCACCTGGCGCGTGTCCACCCTTCTTGCCCCATCCTTTCACCCTCCCTCGCTCTGCCATTCGCTATTGCCTTAGAGTGGACTATGGGCGTTTGTTCCCATATGCTGATAAGGCAATTATTGACCTAGCCACAGAGGCCTTTGCGCCAGCTGGCTTTATAGACTTCCGCCCTTTTAAGGGCTACTTTGACGTTGGGTTCCAATCTGAGGAGGATGCTGAAGCGGCAGCACAAACTCCTCTAATTTATAAAAAATCCACATTCCCACAACCTGTACTCGCCTCCCTTCTGACACCACGCTGGTGGTATCCTTTGCAAATCTCCCATCCCACCTTCCACCCCAGGTTTTGTATGACCAGTTGGTCGCGGGGCTCATGGATTATGGCACTCATCCCAACCTCATCTTTGCCATTCCATCTGGTGCAGAGCGCCTTGCTGCTCCTTGGGCAACAGCCACCATCATACCACACCACCCTATCATAGCCCAACAAATCCCACCCCGCGCTAGTGTGGCTGCAGCGCCTGATCATTTCTTTTGGGCTCAGGTCAATAATGGTAGGCAGATTTGTTCCCTCTGCTTTGGCCTCAACCATGCAAAAAGAGTGTGCCCTCAGGCCAAGTCCGCTGCTGCAGCTTCTGAGCTCCCCTCTGGAGGTTCAGTATGGGGCACTTTGCTGCCCCCTCCCACCCTCCAATCTCGTTCAGTGGGCCCACATGGAAAATCAGCCCCCCCAAAACCTCCAGCCTCACTCTCCCACCTAAATCTACCCCAGCCAATCAGAGCAATGCTTGGACCACCATTGGCACCCAAGCAGCTGCCCATTCGCCCAATCCCCCACCCACCAAAATTTGAACGCCACTATTCCAGAGAACCAAAATGCATGGGATCTATTGGCTGAAACTGACAAATAAGGTAATTTCCTCATTAGTAAGCATACAGGTCAACCTCTCTACCAAGGCATTTAGTGTCAGGAGGAATTTTTCCTTCCTGACTTTGATGAAACCCCTACCCCTCGCCATTTTGTTCCTCTGCCCAATACAGCCCCCTTCCAAAGTGATCACCAGCTCGCCTTAGCTGCGGTGGCCTCTCCTCGCTGCCCAAAACTATGCACTGCGGTGGCCCAGTCAGTGACTCAGCTCCAGCATGGCCTGCCCACCCTCTTCTTCCCCCCAACTTCCCTGAATCTCCCTGCAGTGACATCTCAAAAATATTCGATGATTCTGAAATTGCTGTTATAAATGTCACAACGATTGCTTCATTCAACCCCTCAGCCAAAATCACCCGCCACAGTATCTCCCTTTCACCCAACTTCCTGAAGCCCACAAAGAAGCTGAAGTTCTCCTTACAGCTTTTGTTGAAACACTTTCCTGTCATTATCTTGATGCAGAAGAGGAAAACTCCTACTACGCTGACCTCAACCCCACTATGTGGATGCCCTAACGCCCTGGCTCTCTGCTCTGATCTGATACTGTAACCAACATCCCATGATCAAGGTGGGTCTTTCTGAAAACCAACCCCCCAACCCCTCCTCACCCTCTGCCATGGTGGGTTAGCAGTTTCTGCTTCCCACCTGGTTAGTAGTTTTGTTTTGTCATTTTGAGTGTTGTGTTCAGTACTGTCCATCCCCTGGTCAGCATACCTCGAATAAAATCAAATCAAATTGTTTTATAATTAATATTTATAAAAAATACTTTAACTGCTTTTAGATATTATGAAAAATCCTAGAAATAAATAATTTTTATATGAGCTACAAATTCAGAGAAGAACATCCATGTTAGATTGAAAAATTCTTAGTTATTGTGGTTTAAGAAAAATCTCAATTAATAGTGTCCTTTATTTTATAAATATATTTTTGCAATTTTTGTTGCTAGAATTTTTTCAAATTCCTTATATACTTGGTATTTTAACACCTAGGCTGCATACACAAATCAAATTTCATAAATGTAGAATTGTCAGGGTTCTTTGATATCTTTTTTGAAAACTTTCTCAAGTTTCAAATCATTTTATAATCCTCAATTTATTGAAATAAGTTTTAAACTGCTTTTTCACATATTAAAAAGACTTAAAAGGTGAGGAGTGGTAGCATAGCGGGTGGTTCATGCTCTACTCTGGGTCAGGTTTTGCTTTAAACAGGTTCAAAACCAGCACAGGCTAAAAAAACTTGGCATGGTATATCTGAATTAGGGCCAACCTAGCTTATTTACTTTTAAAAATAATTAAGTTCTAAAATAAATGGTTTCTTAATGGAACTACAAATTTTGAACAGAACATCCATGCTAAATTTGTGATTTTCTAGCTTTTTTAGTTTAATAGAAACCTTGATTAATAATGTCCTTTATATATATTATAGATTAAGCTAATCATTGAGAAGGGCTCAAAATGTGCAGTTGTGGCTTTATACAATCATAAAGTATAAATTTAAACAATTAAAAAAGTAATGATATCTTTCTTTTGCTTCAATACCCAAATTAAAGCCAAATTCAGATTTTTTAAAAAATACAAAAAACAACTGCTCAATTGAGCCAAAACTTGCTGATGTCAATGCAATTGATGTCTGCTGCCTCAGATTGGGGTGATGGTGCGACGCCATCTGGCATCTTTTAGCTGCCACCAAAGCGCGCCCAGGAAGGCTCTGCTAGCCCTCCCATCGCTACCAGACGTTATGTCCACCCTCAGGACTTGACCCACCACCTCGCCAGCTCTCAGTTTGTGCTCTGGAGCCCTTTGGTGCTCCCACGGAGCAATTTACATTTTGGCCTCCAGGTTGAATATGGGAATCTCTTCCTATAAAAAGTGCAGCCATCTTCAAGATGGCCATGGCAGTTTTCTTTTCTTTTATTAGCACTAGTGGTGCCCAACCCAAAAGGGGGAGCCGCCACACATCTTTATATGCAAATGGGTCAAACAAAGGGATTAGTATAAATAAAAAATTCCTAATATAGCCCCTAGGTTATCAGCCTAGAAAGCCATATCAGCTGGCGAGGAAGCTTTGTGGAAACTTTTGTCTGGGGCTCACTTTAGCTGGCAGATCATGGCGGACAACATTGGGGTAGGGGCATCAGTGACATGAGGCATAAGGAGGTATAGTTGTGTGTATTCTTCATTAATGAGGCCGGCGGTGTCCATCACCTCAACATATTGAGCAAGTTGATGCTCAGTGAAAGTGATGAGAGCCAGCATACAATTAAATAACTTGATGCGCCAGTGGGTTTTGCATTATGGGGTCAAAAAAAGAAGTTTTTGGTGCATCAATGCAAGTGCGGCTCACACCAAAAGTAAGCTCCTCAATTTCATATTTAGCATCTAAATCAAAATTGGAAGGGAAATTTGGGATGAGAATACCCTCAACTAGGGGTTTTACCACCCCATGGAGATGCTGGTGGAGGAGGGTGCTGGATGGGCAGATGTGGCTTCTACTGCATTTAATTGATATTTTTATAATTTGGAAAGCCATTTTTAGAGAAAAAACAGCGAGGGTGCAGATTGGGAGGATTAATAAAAAACTCCTCGAATGCAAAAATCTGGCTTCACATTGTATGGCCAGTCACTATCATCAATCCAATTGAGACACTCAAATGAGTTAAGCTCATCTAGCACTGGCCCAGCCACAGGAGTTGGTATGGTGGAGGGACCTGATTGGCTACGAACAGTCAACCATGGCAGCTCAGCCAAAACTGTTTCAACCATTGACTCAGGATTTTATAACCAGGCCAGCTTATTCAAATTTTTTTAAAAAAAGTTAAATTTTGATTGTTTGCTGCTTTCAAAGCAGCACCAGAATTACCTGAGGGTGGGGTGGGATGTTCACGCCTCATTCAAAAATTGGGGCAAGGCAGCTGCTGGGGCGGCACTGGAAGGAGGGTTGACAGAAGTTGCAGAAGCAGAAACCATGGGCCACATATGCTTCAAGTGGTCAAGCTCGAAGCACAAGGGGCAGATGGCACAGCCATTTTTGACATGCACCCAAAAAGGATGATCAGGGGTGGACCTGATCAAGGTGCGGGGGGTGGGAATTGTGAGATGGGTGTCACAATTAAATGGGCAGATGTTGCAAAGGCGCGAGGGCCTGCCAGATGATTTGCCCCATGGGGCACCACAAACTGAAACATGGGGTCTGCGCTGTAAATTGCCAAACCCGCCATGAGCTCATGGCAGAGGCGTTTGGGGGAAAGGTAGGAGGGCAACCTGGCAAACTGGACCACCAAAGTGGCCTCATCTGGGAGCTGGGTGCAAACGGTGGGGAGCAGAATTTTTTTATAAAGCAAAGCAGCTTGGCTGCTGCCAATGCATCAGCTTCATAGTGGAAGCCGAGGTCAAAGTACCCCTTGAAGGGGCAGAAGTTGATAAAGTCAGCAGGTTTGAAAACTAACGTGGCCATCTCGATGATGGCCACGCTTGCATATGGGAAAAGATTCCCATATTTGACCCAGAGACTAAAATGCAAATTGCTCCATGGGAGCACCAAAGGGCTCTAGAGCATCACCTGAGAGCTTGTAAGGTGGTGGGCCAAATTCTGAGGGGGACATAACGCCTGGTAGCATTGGGAGGGCTAGCAGAGCCAGCCTGGGCGCGCTTCAGCAGCAGCCAAAAGATGCCAGATGGAGGCGCACCACCACCCCAAGCTGGGGCATCAGGCGTCAATTGCATTGATGTGGGTAGATTTTGGCTCAATCAAGTGGTCATGTTTTGTATTTTTAAAAAAATCCGAATTTGGCTTCAATTTAGGTATTGAAGTGAAAGAAAGATTTTTATGGCCATGGCATTTTTCAAATCTGCTGACTATATTGACTTCTGCCCCTTTAAGGGGTACTTTGACCTCAGCTTCCACTCTGAAGCTGATCAAGTGGCAGCAGCCAAGCTGCAATTAGTTTTTAAAAAATTCCTTTGCCCACCGTTTGCACCCAGCTCCCAGATGAGGCCACTTTGGTGGTCCAGTTCACCAGGTTGCCCTCTTCCTTTCCTCTGAACGCCTCCACCACTTGCTCACAGAGGGTTTGGCCATTTATGGCACAGACCCCATGTTGCAGTTTGTGGTTCCCAATGGGCAGATTGGTTGGCAGGGCCTCGCGCCTTTGCAACAATCTGCCCATTTCATTGTGACTCTCACCTCACAATTCCCCCCATCGCCATGATCAGATCTGCCCCTGATCACCCATTCTGGGTGCACATCAAAAATGGCCACGCTATTTGCCATTTGTACTTTGAGCTTGACCACTCAAAGCACAAGTGCCCCACAGTTGTCACTTCTGCTGCATCCGCCACTCAGGGCTTGGGTGCTGCCCCAGTGGCTGCCTCACCACAATTTTTTGAATGGGGCTCAATACTCCCACCCCCAACATTGGGGAATTCTGGTACTGCTTCCAAAGAGGCTGCCAATCAAAATTTAAGAAAATTTAAAAATTTTGAAATTTCAACTGGATTACAGAATCCTGAGTTGATCGCTAAACCAGTTTCAGCTGAGCTGCTATAGTTGACAGCACATGGCCAATAAGCTCCAGTCACAGCCCCAATTCCTGTAGCTGGCCCAGCACTGGCCAAATTTGATCCACTTTTTGCTATCAAATGGATTGATGAGGATGAATGGCTGTGCCATGTGAAACCTGATTTTGCTTTGGAGGAGTTCTTTGTTGACCCTCTCATACCACGTTCCCACCATTTTCATCCAAAAATGGGCTTCCCATTTATAAAAATATTAATGAAATGGCAGTTGCAGCTGCAGCTGCCCCAGCCAACACCCTCCTCCACCAGCAACTCCATGGGGCAATGGAGCCCCTTGTCAGGGGTATTCCTATCCCCAATTTTCCTCATGATTTTGAGAAAGATGCGAGATATGAAAATTGAGGAGCTTGCTTTCTGTGTGAGCCATGTTTGCATCAATGCAGAAAAACTTCTCCTTTTGACCCCAATTATCTTGAAACCCACCAGCACATCAAGTCATTTACTTGTGTGCTGGCTCTAATCATTTTTACTAAGCATCAACTTGCTCAATACGTTGAGGTGATGGACACTGCTGGCCTCATTAACAAAGAAAACTCCCAACTATACCTCCTTATGCCCTATGTCACTGATGCTCCCACCATGATGTTGTCCGCCATGGTCTGCCAGCTAAAGTGGGCACCGGACAAAAATTTCCCAAAGCTTCCTCGCCAGCTGATATGACTTTCTAGGCTGATAACCTAGGAGCTATATTAGAATTTTTTATTTTCTAAAAATCCCTTTGTTTGGCCCATTTGTGAATAAAGATGTGTAGCAGCTCCCCTTTTTGGGTTGGGCACCACTAGTACTAAAAAGTACAATAATGATCTCACAAAGTACTAAGCAATAAAAGAATAGATAACCAATGTCTACACTAATCTCAATACTTTAAATTTATTTTAGGATATCATAAAATACTTATACTTCATTAAGAAATGTTATTATGTTTTGGTGCATGACAAGCTGTTAAAATCTTGGGCTTTGTTGCTCGCTTTTCAGCCCTGGATTTCAACTGCACAGATTTGTGAATCCTGGAGTTGATTATTTGAGTGATTTTGATAGACTGGGGCAATAATAGTATGGAGACTATTATCGAGGTTGATTGCCCAAAAGCCACGTTGAGAGTAAAGTCCAATGCTAAACTGGTGCTTCTTCTTGAAGATAATCTGGTAGGGAACACTTTCCCTATTCCATTTTTGCAGAGCCTGGCGGAGATTTTGATATTGCTAATCCTAGGGATATCTGATCCTTGCACTCTTCTCTTAAGAGTAATGTTCAAAACAAATGTTTTAACAAATAAGCTAATATCAATTTGAATCTAATTTTATTAGGGAATTACTTGGGGCTTTTATAGTTAGAATCAGCATACAACTTTTCAGCTGTCTGATGCAAATATTTGTGCCCCTATACTGGTTTTGATCCTTAGTGTTAGGCACCAAATCTCATTGGGTACCGTTGCCTTGGGTTTTCTAGGCAGTGTAATCCTTGGGCGTTTGGCATACCAAAAATTGGTATAGGTACATGAAACCAATTGTTTTAGCCAATGACAATTCCACTTTTTTCTGGCGTTCGAACATTTTGGTATTTTCTGATGACTCCAATCCATTCTGCTCTGAACGATTCCCTATAATTCAACTATTGGGGATTATCCCAATATAAATTTATTGCTTAATGTCATTGGGGATTATGCCTGACGAAATTATCATCTATTGGCGGCCTCAAATATCATTGGGGATTCCACCTGACAATATTCTCATCAGTCAGCCACTATTGCTGACCCTCTACAATTACAACCTAATTGTCAAATCTCATATTTGGTCAAAGGGTTGGACTATGTGGTCATCTGCAATTCTGACACATCCCCCTTATTGAACAGATATCCAATGGAAGATAGAACCCTTGGGAATAGAAGCTGTCTCAGCTGGAGCTCATATTTGGTTTGTCATATTTCTATGTCCTCAGCGTAGTGCTGCTCTGTCCGCACTCAACGCCTATATGCTATGCTTGGTTCAATAACTTTGTATCCTTGATTTCTACCCATTGCCACCTCTTTTCAAGCGTGGTTCCCATGACATCATGCCGCGCCAGTCCCATCTTCACATTGGTTGTGAGAGATTAGCTGGTCTACCTGTACAAACCCTAGGACGGGTTGTTGGAATTCCTGCCACCTGTACAAACCCCAGGACGGGTTCCTCTGGCACTCTTGCCACCTGTACCAACCCCAGGATGGGTCTCAACATCTCGTTGATAGGGACTATTCCAGAGGACCTAGTTTCATCCCTTTCTGATCCTACTGACTCTTGGGACTCATGCCCTCTACTGTTCCTTCCTCCACGCTCAGTAGGTGGGAATATCACTATATGCATTACTGTTCGAATTAAAATCATTTTTTTAATATTTTCTACTTTTTTTGTATTTTTATGCATCTTTTTTTAGTTTTTTTTTCCAAGTCCAATACTTTAAGTATTTCACGTGGACTCTATTGACTATGTGACCATCCTCAGTATTATTGATTGTATAAGCATCATCTGCTGACTTCACAATAATTTTGAATGGTTTCTCTATAGGGCGTCCAACTTATTTTTTCTCCCAAACCCTTGGGTATCGCAATAGGATACCCTATTGCCCACATGGTATTCTTTCAATGGAAGTTGATTCAGGTCATCCGTTTTCTTTGCATTGATTCTTTTCCTCAATGCCATATCAAATGCCTGAGATTGTAATTTAATCAGGATTTTGGCCAGTTGGGATAGATAATGTTTGGCACTCATCCCCAAAGATGGTTCTACTGCTGAATACAATATTGGTGGCAATGTGGCTTTCCTTCATATAACAGTTTGAATGGCGTTTTCTCAGTCGCCAAATGGTAACTGATATTATAAGTGAAAGTGGCCAAACTCAGATATGCTCCCCACACAGAAGTTTTCCCCATAACCAATTTTTGTAAGGTTGAGGCTAGAATTGCGTTTGCTCTTTCCACCATTCCATTTGTTTCTAGATGATAGGGGATGGATACAACACCGCAGATTCACATTAATTCGTTAAGCCTGGGAATCACATGTGAAGTAAAGTTGGTTCTGTTGTCACTGAGAATGACTTGAGGGCAACTGTGCCAATAGATCACTTGGTCAAGTATAAACTTCGCCGTACTTATTGCATCTACTTTGCTGAGGGCTCTTGTTTTGACCCATCGGGTTAAGTGGTCTATTGTGATGATTATATACTTCACTACTCAGGTGCTGATGCTTAATGGTGCCATAATGTGTAGGGACACTGTGTGCCATGCAAAACCAGGGCGTACTAGCCAGTATCCTACGATGCTCTTGTGCAGTTTGTGCAGCTGACATTCCACACAGCAGTCTAGGTAATCCGCGACGTCATAATTGATCAATTCCCAATAATACTGGCAAATATGATCCATTGTTTTCCTTAGGCCACCATGACTGACGACCTTGTGGGCTTCTCAAATGATTTCCTCTCATTCCGATGGTTTAGGAATTAAGATCTGTTTTCCTTCGATCATTTTGTATAATTGATTATCCTTAAATTCGGTATTTTTCATGGCTTTTTGTAATGCATTACAAATTTCTTGGGGTTCATCCCCAATATCTCTTTTGATCATATGTTGGAATAGTGCATCCGCCTGATGATAGATCACATGAACAACTGGTAAACAAGACAATCCATCACCATACTGATGTACCATTTTAGCCTGATGGATAATTTCAAAATTGTAGGCTTTCAGCTTTAAAGCTCATTGGGCCAACTGGCCTTCTGGTTCCTTCAGGTTATGAAGCCAGTGCAGGGATGAGTGGTCAATTATGATTTTAAAGTGCATTTAATGTATGTAAACTCAGAATTGTTTGCAGGCATAGATGACCGCCAGACACTCTTGCTCCTTCACATTATAGTTTCTTTCCGCTGGTGATAGTGTTCTACTCATGTAGGCTACTGGATATTCATCCCCATTGTCATCTAATTGATTTAGCATGACTCCAATCTCTGTTAACAAGGCATCCGCTTAGATGATGAATTCCCAACTAAAATTTGGGTATTTCAACACTGGGCTGCTCATAAGATATTTTTGGAGCTTATTGAGTGACTTCTGAGCCTCTTCATTCCACAAAATTTTTTTCAGGTCCTTGAATAGGTGAAATAGAGGTTCAGCAATTCCAGCAAAGTCTTTGATGAATCAGCGATAGTACCTGACCATTCCCAAGAGGACTTGAATATCCCAAACACTTTTTGGGATTGACATCTGCTCGATAGCTGCTATTTTCATGGGTTGCAGTTGTAATCTGTTAGAGTTTATAACAAACCCTAAGTATTCAAGTTCTTTTTTGAAAAAGTGGCATTTTCTTGGCTTAATTTTTAGATTTGCCACTGCCAACCACTTGAAAACTTCCTCCAGATGCTCCAAATGATCGAGAGGGTCCTACTGAAGATGTTAGTATCATCTAAGTAGACTAACATGCAGGATAGCTTAAGGTCACTAAGTATTGAATCCATAGCTCACTGAAAAGTCGCCTGCGCATTGCATAATCCTTGGGGAATTCCGGTCAGCTGGTACAGTCCTTGTGCAGTAATTATCACACATTTTTCCTGATCTTCTTTTGGCAAACCAATTTGCCAATAGACCAAAATCAGGTCCATAGCCAAAAAGTATTTCGCCTCCCCCAGGAAATCAAGCATGTCATCAATCTGGGGCAGCGGATATGAGTCTTTTTTTAGTGATCTTGTTTAGTTGGCAATAGTCAATCACTACTTTATTTGATCCATCCTTCTTTTTTACCAACAGGATCAAACTCGCCCATGGGCTCAATGATGGAACAAGTAACCCATGTTCCACCAACTTTCTTGTCTCATCGCTGACCTCCATTCCACTGTTCTTGACCTACAAACAGGTCTCATCATATCGGCAGACATTCCCCCATATCAACTTTGTGGAGTACATTTTTTGCGCATCCTAAGTCATGATTGTTCTGAGAAAATATTGTCCAATATTTTTCAAATAATTGGAGCACGTCCTTCTGCTGATTTGTAGTCAGATCAGCTAGCTGCTCATGATCCACTAGTACTTTGACACTTTTGGTAACTCCTGCCAGCAATCCCATTTCAGAAAATGATCCAAATTCATGAAAAGCGTATAGTTCCACTGTTGGGAGTAAGTGTAGAAATGCAATGGTCTGATTTTTTTCAATTTCCATCAGCTTTTCTCCCAGATTGGCTACTAATACTTGTATCTCTTTTTATGACCTGGTATAGGGATCCCTGGCGCAACTCACGGTTTGATCCTTAATTTTTTCCAGGGATTGATGATTTCTCCATAAAGTTGTTCAGGAAGCTCCACTGTTAACCCAGTGTTAACCATAATTTGAGCCCCCGGTGGAATAGTGTTCGCTGCATTCACCCTTAGGGTTATTCCCCAATTCTCCATAATTTCCATTGGCATTGGTTTCCGTGTCCATCTGACTAGTTTATAGTGAATGGGTATAATGCCATCACTATAAATTAAATTGACAAAGTATTTTTCTTTGTCAACGGAGTTTCTCCTTTCCGCTGGTAAACCAAAGGCAACGTATGCCCCAATATCATCAGGGTGTTTTCATTGAAATCACATTTAACCCCATACTTCCTCAAGAACTCTGTCCCAATAAGTATGTCATAGTTTGGATTGGCCAGCACTATAGTGGGGGCTGACACTATCAGCAATCCAAACCAAAGTGGTAGCGTACTGTAGGCTCCACATGAGATGGTAACGTCTGTTCCAGCTGTTCCATACTCTTTTTGGTGCTCCAAATCCAGTGAGATTTTCACACATTTCACTAATTTGGTGGAAACGATGTTGATTGGCGCTCCACTATCAATTATGTCTCGGAATCTTGTCCTATTAACTAGAATATCAACATAGGTACACTCCAAGTACTGTAATAAAGTATTTACTGAATGGATAGCGGCCTTATTTGCAAATCAAGTTTGTGGATTATCTGAGAGGATAAATTGGGGAATGACTCCTTGATCGCGCTGATAGGTAGAGAAACGTTAGCCTCATCCAACTTCGTTTTGACTAGGTCTTCAGGGCTTTTGGTGGATCTAACTTTCTCTGTTAGCTGTCATACATAGGGCTGAGCAACCTTGCTAACAATTCTTTGGGATTGATCCCCTTCACTTTGGCTTGAGTTATAGCGTTAACATCCAAGTTAATTCCCTGATGGAGCAGATCCGGTGAGTCATCATCCACAAATAGATCAGAGATATCAATTTCCTCTCGCATTATGTCAGGCAGGACGGGTTTGTCAGCAGTACTAGATTGTCCCTGATCTAGACTGCTGGTTCTTTTTCTGAATCTGAACCAGTCTCTTGAGGTTGAACGAGATTTATCTGATCCTTCTGCTTTCTTTCCTGACTGTCAGGTGAACAGCAAGTAAGAATTAGACTGGCCTGTCAACCCAGATGCCAGAGCACCCAAATGGCAAACCAGAATGCCAGAGGCACTGCTGCTGGTATGACGAATATGGAACTGGAAGGGAGCTTAATTTTCAACATATAAAAACAGAATTTTGGGGAAGGTTGTTTTTAATGGAAAATTTAAGGAAGGAGAATCTACCAACAGTTTTCTCAGTACGATGCGCCTGATTAAATAGTCGTCAATTTTGAGGGAAAACAAGCTGGGATTGGGTCCTGCAAGTTTGACCTAAGCGGCGAATTATTCAGGAATGTGCGGGTTAGTTTCCTGGGAACTGACATTGCAAAATTTGGCGGTGGATTGAGTCACTGTCAGTTCGACCTCAAACGTCTGAACTAACACTTGACTACGTTTCTGACAGTTGGCACAACGGCATTTGGGCTGACGAGCAGCGGGAATCCCCCAAGACCACCCCACATATGGGTGGACCCATTTGGTTGGGAACAGGTTTGGGACGCTCAACCCGCCCATGCTTGGTCACTGGGCGGTTAATTTGGTCAGTGGCATTGCATCAGGCGCAACACCTGATTTGCTAGCAGGAAACTTTGAAACCTTGTTGATGGTGTCCGATGCTATTACCTGCCCATTGGGGGTGATGCCTGGCGGATTTGGGAGGGGGAGATTTTTTTGATCATCATGTTAACTGAATCACAACTGTCAGGCATCTTGTCTGATAGATTGGTCTTCATACCTTTTTGACCATTTGAAATCTGAGCATTGGGCTGATTGCCACTTGAATTAGTTGTGATCAATTTTATTTTGGAGATCTCAATGCAGATTTCACTGATTCCTCATAACAGTTCTACCAAGGAGAGTGTGGGTACTGGTAGCGGGATCTAAAGTGGAAGGGCTGACACCCAGCGCCCATCTACCACATGAGCGAGATCGCCCTGAGTAACGAGGGGTATGACCATCCTCTTCAGTACCTTCTTGCTCAGGAATGGAAAAATGGCCTGATTGATGCCCAGAGGACATTCCCTGGGACTTACACTTACACTGGGCAATTACATGGCCTGTCTTCCCACATTGGAAACAGCGGTTTGTCAATTTGTCCGCTAATTTTTGAACTTCAGGTTTACTTCTTGACATGAATTGACCCTTGGATTCTTTAGATGGCTCAGTGAATTTGACAATATTTTGGGCCTTCATATAAATTACTTTAAATGTACAATTGGGAGCATCAAACGTGGCTCCAAGCATCTTCAGATGGTCTACCATCTGAAAGGTTGTTGTTTCAGTCACTAGCGCTGCCACCATAATCCTATGCAAGTCTAGGTAGTGCCAAAGTGCCAACTGCATAGCTATGCGGGCGTCAAAGTCACTTAACACATTTGCTCCTGCCAAGGTCTGAGCTTCTTGGTAAAAACAGTAGGCGAAACAAGACAGGGTCTCATCTTTGAGGAATTGAATACCCATGAACTCTTGTTTATGATTTGCCATCAGAGTAGGGCTTCTGAACTCCAACATAATGGTAGCTTTGGCTTCCACATACGACCAATTGTCCTCATTGAGGTGAGGAAGCACCATATTTTGGCAGTCTGTGCTAAAGCAGTTCATTATGTTTACTGCGTTTTTTTTAGTCCGCATATCTGAACATGGTCATCTCAAATAAGCAGAAGAATGCCAGGGCGTTATCCCGGTGAAAGGTGGGCAATTTTGGCATATTTCAAAATTCCTCAGTTGTTCCGCTATTAAAAGATCCTGACCCAGCTACTCAAGAAGCCATAGGAGTGACTTCGGGAGTTATTTATGACATACCAGCGAATGCTTTAGGCATGTTTTGGGGTGGAGAGGCCTTATTTCTTGGCGTTTTACATGCCTTTGCTTTGGCATTATTTGCCTCAAATTGTTCACAATCACATTGGCGTTTTTCCAATTCCTCTATTCGCTTGGTCATTTTCATCATCTCCTCATGTAAACCGTCAGATGTGTTCTCAATCCACTTCCCATTTGGTCTTCTGAAATAAAATTTCCTTGACAAGTTTGCCCTCTTTCCACTTTGAAGAGGCAACTTTTCCGCATAAATTGTTATTAACTATTCCTAGTTGTTCGAGCATTTCCTCCATCTTGATTATATGCTCCTCCAATGTATTAACATCAGCCTGAGAAGCCGAACTGAGCACTTTCTCATTGATGGCCTGTATTCAGCCCAGAGCTTTCAAAGCTCTTCCTTAAAAGACATCGTTATTTTATTTGGCTTGTAACAACACAACTACCCTTGTAGTGAGCACCAATGTTAAAATATTGGGCTTTATTGCTCACTTTTCAGCCCTGGATTTCAACTGCATAGATTTGTGGATCCTGGCATTGATTATTTGAGTGATTTTGATAGATTGGGGCAATAATAGTATGGAGACTATTATTGAGGTTGATTGCCCAAAAGCCACGTTGAGAGTAAAGTCCAATGCTAAACTGGTGCTTCTTCTTGAAGATATTCTGGTAGGGAACACTTTCTCTATTCCATTTTTGCAGAGCCTGGCGGAGATTTTGATATTGCTAATCCTAGGGATATCTGATCCTTGCTCTCTTCTCTTAAGAGTAATGTTCAAAGCAACCAATGTTTTAACAAATAAGCTAATATCAGTTTGAATCTAATTTTATTAGGGAATTACTTGGGGCTTTTATAGTTAGAATCAGCATACAACTTTTCAGCTGTCTGATGCAAATATTTGTGCCCCTATACTGGTTTTGATCCTTAGTGTTAGGCACCAAATCTCATTGGGTACCGTTGCCTTGGGTTTTCTAGGCAGTGTAATCCTTGGGCGTTTGGCATACCAAAAATTGGTATAGGTACATGAAACCAATTGTTTTAGCCAATGACAATTCCACTTTTTTCTGGCGTTCGAACATTTTGGTATTTTCTGATGACTCCAATCCATTCTGCTCTGAACGATTCCCTATAATTCAACTATTGGGGATTATCCCAATATAAATTTATTGCTTAATGTCATTGGGGATTATGCCTGACGAAATTATCATCTATTGGCGGCCTCAAATATCATTGGGAAACCTCCTGACAATATTCTCATCAGTCAGCCACTATTGCTGACCCTCTACAATTACAACCTAATTGTCAAATCTCATATTTGGTCAAAGGGTTGGACTATGTGGTCATCTGCAATTCTGACATAAGACAAAAGATATATATCATATCAAAAAGCAAAGGATCCTAATGCACTAACATTAATATAACATTTTTTAAGCTCCATAATTCATATAAATAAAAGTAAAAACAAAATATTGATAATAGCTGAAGTGAGGAGATTGGGACTTATCTGAGTGAAAAAAAGGGTGAGGAGGGAATGGCACTATGCAGGTAGCATCATTGACTATAACTGGTCATAAACATTTTTAAACCGGTTACAGTTATAGCATCAATGGACTCACAAGCTATAGGATCTTAATATACATAGACATTTTATCATACTGAACATTAAATCTGGGTATTTTCTTTCTCGTTGCAAACACTTTTGCAACCCATTCAATTCAAGACTAAATCTAGTTTGATAATCTCATAGAGGGGATTAGTCTACGCCCATGTCTGGGAGCAGTTGGGCAAGCAAGGCAAGAGGAGCAGGTGGAAGGCCCGCGGCCTCTAACATTCAAAAACGCCCCGGAGAATCCGGCAGAATAGAAAAAAATCTAAAAAAACTGGCAGTCACAATTCTCCCAAAGATACTCACGTGGCAAGCACGATGCAACCAGTACATCAACACGCCACATTCCCAGCCACTTTTGTCGGTGGAATTTGGAGTCTGTATGTATCTGGACATCCAAAAAACAGCCCTATGGGAAAAATTTTGTGAAGATGTACACAAAATTTTTCAACTGCAGTGTACGTTGCACCTCACTCCATGTCATGCGGTTGGCTGGACCTAGGTTTCAAAAGCAAAATAGTAGCAGACGAGGCTGCAGCAGTGCGCATAGTGGTCAACCTCCCTGAAGGGCAATGGGTCATCGAAACTAAACGCACCAGATGGACAAAATCAAACCAAATTTTCCTCACGTTTGACTTTTTGCCTACTACAGTAAAATGTGACATTTTGGAGCAACACCTGAAAGATGGTCTTGCCATATACAGCGAAATACAATCTTTTGAAATGCAACGTTTCAAGCTGATGCCACACCTGTGCACTGGCAAAGCCATTGCAGTTCTGACCCCAACCGAGGAGATCGCGAAGGACCTAACCCAGATCCTGCACTCCACCTTTATTGACATCACAGGGCACACCACCCACCCATTCCGGGTAACTGTGGACAGCGCGCCCCCATTTGCACCCACTGTGATGCGTTCAGCCATAAGGCGCACGCATGCCCCATCAAAGAGGGCGTCACATTCCAAGAGCACCCCTCAGCAGCCATGGCCAGTGGAGAGGCGCACTATGAACCAACCGCAAGCACCAAGGAGGCTTTCCCGTGGGGAGCACAAGGCTGCTACCTATTGGTAAAGCCCATCTCCCCACAGGAGCGGAAGAAGGCCAAGCAGGCCTGTAGGACCGCAGCCAAGGAAGTGGCCAAGGCCACCACCACCATCCCACACTCACAACGCCAGGAGGACATGGAGACCTTCGCGGCAGAAGCAACTCGGGGAATCCATCACCCAATCAGATTGGGAGGCCCATGCCAAATGGGCCACTCAATCTGAGGATCTGATGGGAGATTCGATCTCACCCAATCGCTGCACCCAAGCCCCAGTTGAAACTGACTTGGGACCTATCCCAACCAAAATTTTTTTGCCCCACTCGACAGTGCACTGAACTTATCTGCACCGCAAAAAATTCGTCCAACGTCGGGAAAACAAAAAGCGAAGGCCAAAGCCAACGCGACTCTTTCTGCAAAAATTAACAAAAACCCCGATAGTGTTGCTGCTAATACCCATGCTGCTGTGAAAGCCCGTGGGGACCTGGAAGAGGCTGGTGGGCCCGGGGGCTCACCCCTCACACCTAAGGTGCAATGGGGGAAACCTTCACTCTAGGGATGCTGAATATCGCTGGACTCAAGGCCTCCCCATCCTGGGCTAAGAAACTGAGTTTTTTACAAAACAATTTACCCGTGGATATCCTGGCCATCCAGGAGTCCCACTGTCCATGAGGTTCCGAGGAAGCTTGGAAAACAATGCTCCTACCATCCCTATCCTTTTGGTCAAAGCACTGTGGGGTGCTAATTTGGAAAAACAATTTTTTCAAATTTATATCTTCAGAAACATTCCTAAATGGCCAAGTGCTCATTGTCACCTTCTCATGGGCTGATGTTGCACACACAATCATCAACATTTACGCCACAAATGGTGCACATGAGCGTTGGGAATTTTTCTCATCAGTCAAATCCCTCCTGCTACCCCCCGATTCTTTCCTAATTGGTGACATGAACTATTGGCTAACCTCACCAACGGACCGGTGGCCACCCTCACCCCACGCCCCACAGGGTCACGTAGAACTACGCGTTCTAAAAGCCACCCTTGGGTTAATGGATGCACTGCCATGACATGCCCCACTGCTTGAAAACATGACGCGTCCCCACGTCCACAACGGCCAATTAAGGTCTATGACCTGCATCGACCTTATTCTAGTGCCGGCGATATTCCAACCCCACATCTCCCACTTCAAAACAACGAAAATGAAATTCTCCGACCACCGACTGGTCTTGATAACATACACTTACCCATCACAGTTGCAAAGGCCCCACATTGGTGCAAAATCCGCCCCCCAGAGCTCGCATCACCAGGATTTTCCATGTGGGTGGAAGAGGCAACTTTGGCAAAATCATTTGTTGCACCGTTTTGCGCGGACCCCATTTCCACATGGGCAACTTTCAAAGAAGACACCATCCGCCACTATCGCCATCTCTCATCCAGATGCTCATGAGCCACATTGGCGGTTATATCGCACGTGCTGGCAGAATTGGCCCACTTGGAGTCCAACATTCCAGCCTCAGGATATAGCCCTGCATGGGGCCAGAAGTGGGCGGAGGCAGCTGCCCACCTCAACGCACTTGAAAGGCAACACAAACATCGGGTTTGTGTCCAATACAGGGCCACATGCATCACTAAAGGCGACAAGTGCACCGCATACTTCTTCAAAAATTTTTTTGCACCACACCAGAGCGTGGCCTGCACACAGGTGTGAAGATCGGATAATTCTATTGTGGACACACTGGCCAAAGTGGCAATCAAAATGCAAAGATTTTACTCCAAGTTATACCGAGCCAAACAAATTCAGCCGGCCAAAATGGCGGAATTTCTCGACCGAGCTCATATCCACACCATTTTCTGATACCCAGAAATAATGAATCTAATTACTCCAAACGAATTATGGACTACCATTTGTGGTGCGCCAAACCGAAAATGCCCAGGCCCAGATGGCATTCCATATGAGTTCTACAAAAAATATTTTAAGAATATATCCCCATTGCTGCTAGCCTCACTCAACCAAAGCCTGTTGGAAACGCGCCTCCTACCAGGAGGACATGAGGCCTTTACGGTCACACTCTTCAAGAAAGGGGATAGGCTAGACTTAGCCAACTGGCGCTCCATTTCTCTAACAAGCACAGACACCAAAATTTTAACCAAAATCATGGCTAACCATTTAGGGACTGTAGCATCTGCCACCATCTCCCCAGAACAATTTGGTTTCATCCCCAGAAGGTCAATTTGGGATAACGTGCACTCTGTGGCTAATGTGTGTCAGTCCACAGCCTCTGGGGCACTTGTATTCTTGGACCAACAAAAGGCCTATGATAGAGTAAACTGGGAATACCTTAGGGCCTGCCTCCAACAATTCCGCCTACCTCCCCGCTTCATTAACTGGGTGATGCTGCTCACGGAATCTGCAACAATGGCAGTGCGCGGCCCAGGTTTCCTAACGGAAGTAGTCCGTCCTCAAAGGGGCCTGTGACAAGGGGACCCCCTCAGCCCACTCTTATACAACTTCAGCCTTGACCCACTACTGCGAAATGTGAATGCCCAACTCACTGGGGTCCATGTGCCAGGCCAAACCCCAGTCAAGATGATGGCATTTGCAGATGATTGAGTGGTGGGGGTGTCTAATAACAAAGATGCACGTGCGCTTGAAGCCCTCATCCAGGAATATTCCCGGGTAAGCAACGCGGCACTGAACGCCTCCAAAACCAAAATCATCCTCCTTGGTCAGTTTCAGAACTGCTGGGCCCCAGCAAGTAGTTCCCAACCCGGCCCATCTGCTCACCCACGTCCGCGCC
The DNA here is from genome assembly GCA_022478985.1 of Massospora cicadina. Taxonomy (NCBI): domain Eukaryota; kingdom Fungi; phylum Entomophthoromycota; class Entomophthoromycetes; order Entomophthorales; family Entomophthoraceae; genus Massospora; species Massospora cicadina. Next base: position 58,743 of record JAKSZP010002946.1, read on the forward strand.
TTACTAACTCAACACACACCGCTCCACTGGTGCTCCCTTTTTGTGCCACGACCTACCATAAGACTGGTACGCCATCTGGGCGTGTGGATGGAGGCAGGTGGATACGCGTCAGCAGTAATGGAGTGCCATATACTGGACAACGTGATGAAGCGAATCGCCTCTTTCAGAGCCCACCCTACTACCCTCACTGGCAGGGTTGTTCTTGCCAACTCTATGCTCCTATCCAAAGTCTGGTTCAGAGCCCACGCCATCCCCTTCTCCCCAAGCTTCTTCAAATCCCTGTATGCTTTGCTACAAGGTTGGCTTTAGTCAGGCCGCCCTCCACCAGTACGTCTAGAGGTCATGTTTGGCCCTCATCATCATGGTGGCATGGGCCTACTTGACTTCAAAGCCCATGCCGCCAAGATCCTGGGCACCTGGATCGCGGCCATCACTGCTCCTACACTCCCATCCCAACACTGGTCCTGCGCGGCCCGCTCCAACTTCTCCCAAGCCTTGGGCCTCAACAATCCATCAAACCCCCACTCCCTGATGAAATACCTCACATCACACACATTGGTCACAGGTCCTCACGGGACCAAAACCCACTACAAACAAATCCTACTCTCCATGCGAAGCGCAGAGTGGAGAATTCGTATTAGTGGACATACAACCCAAAGAGGCCGCCCCTCTCCTCAGTTCACACAAGAGGTACAGGGGCTACCCATCCATGATGGCGTGATCCCCATTCGACCCCAAGTCCTATCCAGGGTGGACTACCTGGACATGATGGACATCCTTATTCCACTGAGACCCAAAGGACTATCTGGAAATACGCACACCATCCTCTGTTGCAGCCTCAAGTCCGCTCCCATGTGTGGCGCTGCCTGAGGCGGGTGTATCATACAGCTGAGCGCTCTAATGCTTTACACTCATCCTTGTCGTGTGTGGCCAGTATAGAACGCTGTTCCACCGCCTGGAGAAGTGCCCCACCTCTAAAGTAATATGGCGCGAAGTTTAACGTCTGCTAGGCCAGGATCAAACACATCCCTTCAGTCTGTCCAGAGATATGTTTGCTTCATCAATGGCCTCCCCCTCCCACCCTCCCTCCGTGCTCTGGTGGTTGCAATCGCCATGTGGACTATCCACACGATTGTCTTGGATGCCATCGCTGGATCCATCCCCACCCTCCCTGAAGCTGTCCACAGATTCTGGTCTCATTTGATGGATCACTTTCAATCGTGGATGTTTGGATATCTCCCACTGTGTCGCCGACAGCTGGTCTCCTCCTGGTTCCCAGTCTGGTTCATCAAATCAGACCCCTTCCTCCACACGTGATCAATAGTGGCTACGTCCCCTACACACGTTCCCTCCCCCTTCCCATAAGTGGCGTTCCCGCTGGCAACAAGAGATAGCATCGCTTCTCTGGGGTGCCTCCCCTGGTACTAAGTTTTGTCTCGTCTGAGTCATATTCGGAAGTGTCTGTCCCATGGGCGGCCTTCCCCGCAATAAATTTAAAAACAATAAATCTGGGTAATGGCCAGTTAAAAAACTTGTAGCACCCCAGGTTCAGGTGTAATAACTTGTTGATATATCTGGCACAGAGCTAGCCAAATAGGTATGAGACTAGACTGCCAGTCAGAGTGAGTAAATACCCATAATTCAAACCAGAATGCTGGAGGCATAGCTGTCCATATACCTAGTATCTTTTTTAGCTTATTTTAGGTGGGCTGACCTAAGGACAATACTACACTGATTGAAGGGAATTGAAGAAATGGGAAAGAAGGATAAATCCCAGAAAACCCCCATATGCGGCGTATGATAGGCCAGGAAATCCATGGACCGTCTTGCTGTTTGTTATCTTGGTTTGGGACATTGGTGCGCAAGACCAGCAAAATCATAATTGTCCTCTACCCAAATTTCCTCTACCAGGATCAAACTCAGGGAGGCAATGGTAGTGAGTCCATACTCTACCATTAGGGAACCCTCCTCATATAACCTAGTATCTTGTGTGGAGAAAAATAATTGAAGGATAGCGAATAACAATTACTATTACCAGCATAACTAACAACTATGCCATTGAAGCAGTGGCAACTGCAAATTCTACCAATGTTGTTTTTTTTAGGGCCCACAGTGAGCTCCTGAATCTGCTCTGGTAACATGGGTTACTAACTGTGTGGAAATGTCATAGTCAAGCACCAACCTTAGCTCTCTTAACTTTAGAGGCTGACTTGCTGCTCATGGGGAATACTCAGTGCAAATTAGGCACCAGATAACCTTTGCTAACATCATAATCCCTCTCACTAAGCAAATCCTTCTCAGATGCTACCCCTTGGTGCATTGATTTCTTAGTTAAACTGTCTGTGCCCATGGCGAAATTCTTGACATTAAAAAACATTATTGACATACATTGGCCCTTAGAACTCAACAGGAACCTTTCAAACCTCTTCCTTGGCGTTCTCAGCACCAAGGTATCCTTGATAAAGGATCTTCTTTCAAAAAGGGTCAGTCTCAGACTGGTTGCTAATCACAGAGTATTTAATTAATCTCAGACTGATTACTGGTATTACTAACTCAGTACAACAAAAGTTTAAACAGAAAGAATACACTTAATATTTTGTAGAAAGGTTTTTTATTAAGTTATAAAAATAAAATATCATAATTTAGGGGAAATTCTAGATATACAAATGAATAGAATATCGAAAATTGAATGGGATTTAGGGGTATTGATATGAGGATTTTTCAGGAACCTCTAGTCATATGTCTTCTGACTTCAGCATTAGTATTTTTGTCCATTTGAAATAATTGCTATAACCACGCGCCTCATTTTGTGGTGGTTAGCTCTGAACCTGGATGGTTATGAGCCTTTGTACTAGGTCCCGCTTCTGGGTGTTGAACCATTGTTCTCCTATCTGATACTCGTTGATTACTAAATTTAGTGAAATCCTTTTTGCCTTCTGGTTTAAAGAAAAGCGCTCCTATGATGCACCTCACATCTTGGCTTTGAGTCACTCTGGAAATTGGCTGATTACTGGATTTAAATATAAACATCGTTGAGCCTCAGATGCTTGTGTCAGCAAAATTCAGTTCACTCATTGTTTTGTCATCAGAAGAATAAATTATTTTGGACCCTCAAGGATATGAAAGGGGGTCAATTTTCATATGGAATTTCAGCAGCAATGTCTAAAATATATTAAATCTTTTAACTTGGCAGGGTGAAATTATTTCACATGACTTCAATTCATTCTTGTTAAATATTGCTCATGACGTCATCTTGTCCTGACTAAAAATTTATTGGCTTGTTCATGTCTACTATAGGCTTTTTTGTCTCATCTACAGCGAGTTGGTCACCTGTACCTCCACCAGTAAGTGGGGTATTGTCACCCATTCCACTACTTGAGGAATGATCAGGTGCACCAGACATGGTCTCATCTGTGACAGTCATAAAACTTCACCCACCAAGTTTTGGGGTTCTCACTATGCAAGGTGAAAGCCTTGTCCAGGGAAGAATAGCAACGGATACTAATATTGAGACTTTATTTTTTAGAGGCTCAAATGGTTCAAAAAAGTCCTGAAATAAGTTTCAATATTGCTTCACTGGTTTAGAATTTGAATAAAGGGTATTTATTAAATTACTACAAATTCACTTAACAAACGTTTTGATTTATTTACACTTAATTTGCCTTGTTATTTTATTAGAAGTTTTCCTGCCTGTTTTCATATAAAAGAACTTGCCTGTTCAAAGTGAACAGAGTAGCCTCAAAAAAGAATTTCTGTTGAGAGATTTCCTTAGAAGAATAATTGCCATTCAGAAATCTCACCCTGGCTACTGACAGATTGGTGCTCCTTGCCATGTCACTTCCAAGTCACATCCTGAGGACATAGCTCAATTCTGGATGAAGAGTAATGATTTATTAGCAGCGCTCCAAACCCTGATCTTTTGGCATACTTTTTTGAATGTCCAGGATCCAATATCTGTTGTAAGTAACTTCACCAAGAAGCGCTTCAAGTATGGACCAGATGACTAAAACCTTGTGCAGCTTAAAATGACAATCAGCTAAAGCCTATACTTGACCATTCAATGATGCCTGAAAAATTTAAAAAAAATGTGATTGAGCATAAAGGCCTACATTACAATATAAAGAAACTCAAATAGGTTATGATTTATTATGAAAAATAAGCAAAGTAGCAGAGAATCTTAAGACAAAGACCAAAAAAGTTATGGGAAAATATGAAGCAAATGAGTGACGTCTGGTTTTTAAGAGTTGTTTCTCTTTATAAGCATGCTCTCTATGAAAGTTCTCCAAACTGGTGTAATATAAAAAGAATTTATTTAAGTTTAGGCCTGACCTCAAGTCCAAAGGAAAAGATCAACCCAATCAGAATGCTCAAAAAGTTAATACAATATATTACATCTAATACTAACATAATATTTATAAAGGTAAGCAAAAGAAAATGGCATATTTAGAAGTTCAATTTCCCCATGATGGCTTAGAGCAGAGAATGGAAACAAAGCTCATTGGCTGTTTGTAACCAAAAGTGCCAAATGACAAACCAAAATTGGCCAACGAGTATTGACTGAATTGTCAACCAATCAAGTCAGTACAAGATGAGAACCATTCTATAAACTTGATGATGATATTAAACTTTGAAAACTCCATGTATGACTTGAGTGCTTCAAGAATCAGAGCATCACAACACCAAAGCACTGGATAAATTACCTTGGACTTACCTTTTCTCAAGTATCAGCAAACCTGATAGAGTCTTGTTGGCAAATATAATACTTATTGGTTCCAATTGCTCCCCTCCAAAGATTAGGCCAGATATTGGCAAAGGGAACTATTAAGCTTACCTTAATGCTCTCAGCCTGGAATAATGATGATCCTTACAAATTAGGACTTGCTCCAAATTTGACCAACCCAAATGCAACCATAAATAATGCCAGTCCTACCAAAACGTGGCTCAATTTAATTCAAGTGGCCAGCGATCCAATACTGAGGATTCAACTGATAACAATGAAAGCTGGGAACTTACCTCAAGAGGGCGAAAGCTACCACCAATGGAAAAGAACCGCCCACTGAGTAATCATCTGACCCAGGATTTGTCCCTAAAGTTGGGAACAAGGTTTTCAGCTCAGATGAGCTGTACCCCGCGGATTTCCATTTAGTTTTCTTCATCAACCTTAAAAAAGCATACCAAGATCAAGGCCAGTACCAAGACTTACTCCCCTTGGACAAGGCTTGAGGTGGGCTCTGTTGGGATATTTCCTTATGCATAATGGAAGTCTTCTTCCAGAGATAATAGCAACAAACACCAATATTTGAGACTTTGCTTTCAAGAGGCTCAAATGGTCCCAAAAGTCCAAATTAAGGTTCAATTTCGCCTCACTGGTTTAGAATTCAAATTTGGGGTATTAATTGAATTGCTCAAAATTTTATTAATGAATGTTTCATTGTTTACATTAATTTGCCTTGTTATTTTACTAGAAGGTTTCCTGCTTGTTTTCATATAGAAGACCTTGACTGTTCAAAGTGAACAGAGTAGCCTCATTTAAGAATTCCCGTTTAGAGATTGCCTTAGGGGAATAATTGATTTAAGAGATTCCCGTTGGAGCTACCATTAACTAATAATTAAATAGCCTTCAAAGGCCCCGACCTTCAGAAATACAACAAACCCAAAACCAAGGATTAAAAATTTCATAAAGTAAGGTAACATCCTAATGTCATACAGCATCCAAAATGGGGGACAACCCCAGGAGGCCACTATAATGGTATCCCCACTTGAGGAGGGAGGGCAGCAGTGTTATAATTATGGCCACTGTGGCTCAATCATTGCATAGATCAGGAAAAATGGTACTTATTAGGTAGCAGATATTAGGTAGAGAGTGTAATTTCAAGATAGAAAAAATTCTGTGTGGAAATTTGTTTGAAAAAAACAATAGAGGATTGACCAACAACTGTACCTGTGGGGATAATGTCTTAATTACTGGGGCTTGGGGTATAAATAAATTTTGCATTAACCAAGGGTAACGCAATACCATCTGATTTTTTGGGTCAACATTCCAAAAATTTGCACAATGCCGGATTGATCACATCCTGACTAGCCAACTCTTGCATTAATTTTGCCACCAAATTTTCCTTCCCAGCGCAATTCCACTTGGTGAAACGGCGAAGCTTTATCTGTTGAGTGACTGGGCGCTTCTATGGCCAGGCCACATATGGAAGGTCCCAATGAATATAAAAAGAATTTAATGCTCCTAGACCTGCTGGGGTTAGGCTCACCTTTTATGGTGAAATGGAAACACCTTGACATGGCTTTGAACCCAAGTGTACTGAGAATGACTCAATTGTGCTGAGCCTCAATTTATCAATGTTAGAAGTCCCCTTCATTAGGACCTGAAATTGTCAAGGAAGATAAATGACCACATCTTTCCTGATGGCAGTGTCTTCTTACCACCGTTACCTCCAAGCACCCCCCAACTTGCTGCACCAAATCTTTGGTGGTGAGGTAGGGAGAAAGGGGGCAACCTTGAGGGAGTATTCCATCACCCACCTTTCATCCACATTATGGTCTAAATCGTTCTGGGACATGAGAGGGACGGCTTTCTTCTTCACCCCCTTTTTGTGTGGAACAGAAATTCTTTACAGTTGAGGTGCAGGGGGTGCTCCCCAGGACTTCCAATATCCAAGCTGATACAAGAGATTTCAGATGGGTCTTAATAACAGACCCTAGTGATGGGGGTGCTCATGGACTAATTCCAGGCCGCAAATGCCATGTGTATAACACATTTTATTAATTATAGATGATTTCTTGAAAAAAGTATCTAGCTTTTCAACACCTTACCATAAAAAACATTGGTTGGGTTCCTTTCCAATGCTTGTTGCTGGAAAAATCAGTGTTGAGATTCAGGTTTTGACCAAGAAAAGGATATCAACTCTGGCCACAATGTCCTTCTTGCCCTATAGACCTCACCTTTACCATCATCCCAATTATAAGCATCATATATTTTCACTAACATTTTTAGGCCAAAATACAAGCATTTATAATTTTCCATAACCTTGTCCTAAACATCTGCATATGGCAGATTAATTCCTATTGATCTGCTACCAATATTCTGCTAGCACTTTCCCCCTCCTGAACTTAAGCACTTATTACTTCATTATACAATCCTGAGTTATGCCATATTGATTCCTACATGCTTGTCAACTGAATTACAGTTACTCAAACTAGTTTAATTCCATCAGTCAAATATTATCAAGATTATTCCGCTGAATCTGTACCATTTATCTCTGTCAGTTGAAACCATAAAATGGGCCCAACATTGAACAGATGAATAAGATGCCCCAACGTTGACTAGACCACCTCCAAGATGTGCTCAACATTGGAAAGATGAACATCAGGTTTCAAACGCGTTTATTTACAGCCTATTAGTATAGCTGTTAGAAAAGGATAAAGTTGAGTTAGTCTAGATTAAGATCAAATTCCAATTCAAAACTCTTTCTGAACTTCAGAAGATGCCAATCAATGATCCCTGGATCAGATCATTGTCCAAAGGGAATCAAAGGGCTAACGTAACGTAGAAACCTAATGGGAGACTGGAGATAGGTCCTCTTTCACTCGCTCAAATACTTCAGTTCCTCTGAGGCTTTGGGAAGAACTTACTGACCACGAGGGGCAATATCCAGGATGAACACATGCTCCAACAAAACTATTATTACAGATCATTTGATTTAGATAAAGTACATTGTTTTCTACTTGTCGCGCCTTATATATTACAAAAGTGCAAAAAACCTATTAAAGCAATATTCTAATAGAACATCCATTGGAGCTAATTTGACTTATAATCATTTAGACTTCAAAGAAACTGGCAACTAATATCAGATTCCCCAAAACTGGTGCTCTCTTCTAAGTCCTTATGAGGTAACCTGGTGTAGACATACCTTCCCAAAGATTGTTAGACCGGCGAAGAAAATATTTTTCAACGGGAGGAAGAGTTGAATGTAACAAAATGGGTCTACTATGTCTGACAAAATAACCTATTTACAATATAAGAACAATATAATTCAATGTACCTATGGATTTTAATATTCTGGCTCCTGATGAAGCAACCTATCAGATACAATCGCTGAGGTTGCACAAACAGGGGAAGTACTACTATATGGAATTCTGCAACCAAGTCTGCAATCAAATAGGTTCTCTCTACACAGGTTTATATCTATTTTATGCATCTGCAACTAAGACTTTCATTCTGAGCATAGCTGTGGGAGTAGTCAAATCGAGGCCTATCTCTGGATGTTTGCTAGTTCAGTTTTTCAACATCAATTACAGTTATTAGGGTGCATCATATGTAGATTCAGCAACTTTTTACCTCATTTAAGCTTCAATCTTGACTTCTTGACCTATATTAGACTGCATCTAACTTTGGCTGGTATATTTGTGAGGCTATTGAAGATTACCGAGAAGAAATTTCCAAGTTGCAAGATTGTCTCATCCAGCTTTGTCAAGAAAATTGGTGTCTATCTGTATGACAAAATATCTCAGCAGCTTTATAATGCTAGTGTCAATTAGCGCTTAATTCGATCAAATAATGACCACTTTATGAATTAGCTATCAGAGAAATGGCAGCTCCAAAGCTCAGATTTTAAACCAAATCAATCAAATTTATCAGCTAATGAAGTGGCCCATGCCCGTATCATTACCAGCTGACTGTCATCAGTGAGACCCGCGAGCCCATTGGGCCTGAAGGGCTGGATGGTTCCAAAGGTTCCAAAGGACCTAGAGGTCTTGAAGGTCCAGAGGGCCCTAGAGATCTGAAGGTCTGGAAGGGTCTAGCGGCCCTGAAGGTCTTAGATCCACGCTATGTGTGACAAGGATAACATAGATGCATTTTTATCTTTTTAGTGACAATAAATGGGGAGTAGCTTTAGGAAGTTGAATGAATGTCAAAGTTAACTCATCAAACCTATTTTAGCTCTGACCGCCCTTTATGACAAGATTCAATCTCTTCAAATAACTTGTCTTGATGCAGTTCTCTGACAGCAAGCTAATAAAGAGACCATGGAGGACAAGATCAAATGCTTAACCTAGCAGATTATTAGTTTTGAAGCCCATAACTAAATGAATTCGCAATAATTCTATGGGTAAGCAGCTGAAAATCAATGCCTTCAACAACCTCTCAGCTCTAAATCCAGTATGGACCAAATGGAGAACTTAATCCATAATGTACAAGACAATCTCCATATCTTTTGGCAGAAGATGGACCAATCCTGCATAGTAAATCCCTTTTGGGACTAAACTGTCCAAATCTGGAAGACCTACTACCCTTGCTATCCATTCCTATCTGCGCCAATTAACTCTTTTAAGCCAACCTTTAGGGAGAAGTATTTACCGGGATTAGAGAGCATCATATCCTTTCTTTACATCTATGAGGGTGCTATGAAATATGCCACAGAATGGCATAAAATGCAACATATCTAAGTCTGCCTTGATAGTTTGTGCACACGAGGTCATGATTCCTTACTTTAAAGAAGGAAACTCTTGGGAGCAGATCAAAAAGATCTCATTAAGGAGTCTAGGATCAATCTTTCTCTGTCCAACTGCAATAAGGCTTTCATGCATATCAAGAAGATAAAAAGGTGACTCTTATCATATTTGCTAGCTGTTTATACTTTAAAACCCAAGACCTATTCTTTAGCAACTGATTTACTATGGATAATGCAATTGTAGCCGTTGTGTCCATTTTCTCTTCCCACAGCACGCTGGAGCTCCATTTTACTGCCATTAAGCAGTTCAAGGATATCCTCAATTTCAAGGAGAATATTATGAAAATAACTGAATCTGAAAATCACCAAACCTCTTTAGGTATGGGATCTAGAGCTCATATAGATTCTGAGGCCAAAAACCCAGATTCAAACTCAAGCAGAATCCCTGTTCCTACTGCAGCTTTTAAAACCACCATGAAAATCAATGTCAGAAGAATAAATCAGATGTTGTGGTAAAAGAGGCATCATCATAGAGCGTGAGGCTCCTTATGATGGAGATTTTATGCCTCAACAGTCTAATCCTAATTCTTCTCCCAAATTTTTCGTCATGTCTGCTCCAAGCGCCCTTAATGTCCCTGATGATCTTTATGGGAATAAGGGCTATTCTTCTTATACTGTTGTGAATTCCATATATTACATACCACAACTTGAATCAATAGTTACCTGAGTGAGAGCAGTAGTATACAAGATGAAAGTTATAGCCATTATTGATACTGGGTCCCCTGTTAATTCCATTTAATCCTTTTTATTAAAGTGAATTAATTTCACTCCTGAATGAGATCATTCAATGGAATATGGGACTGCCGGTCCTGCCTGCACTTGATCCCTTAGAGCTTACTCATCCTTTCCTATCTGATTTGGGTACTTAGTAGTATTAGCCCCAGATATAGTCTTGCATGATGATTCCCATGACCTACTTATAAGGACTGAATTCCTGTCTGATTTTCATGCCAGATTGGCTTTAAGAAATGTACTTCTCAATCTTAGGATATTAAGTTCCACCTATTTTCAAAAATTTGCTAAGAAAAAAGGGAGGAGAAAATTTCAAAGCTGTATTTTACAAACATTCTAAGTCTCTGAAAAACTGGAATATCTAGTGATGGTCCCTAAATTTAGTCTTTCTCCTCCAGTGGTGCATGGTTTAGAAGGAATGCTTATCTTTATCATTAATAAGAGGATTGTACCCCCAATTTTCAAGCTTGTGGAAACAGGAATCCAAGTAAACATAACTAGCGCTCATCTTTTAGAGATTTATATGAAAAGCTAATCCGTCAATTCATGAATCTTTGGCTTGTCCTAGCATACATGATCCTGAATATCAGGGGACCATCACTGTACTAATGACAAACCTTACTGATCAACCTTTAAACTCTCTTTCCGCTTGGTATAACTTTCCAAGCAAAATTACATGAACTTATAAAAGAAATCAAATTCGCCCATAGTAGTTTTGCTCTGATGTCCTCGGATTCTCCACCAGCTGCTCCAGCGTGGGGCAGCGGTAAAGCTCCCCCACCATTTTCTGTCCAGAAGGAAAACGCGCTAGGACTGGTTCACCCAGTCATTCCAAACCTATGGGCCAAATAGTTTTGCCCAAGGACCTAGACGCCCACCTTGCTTGTACCCAAGAAGTACCACACTGCCCCCTAGTGCTCCCCCAGAGCAACATGTGCTACGGACTAAGGGTCAGATATGGGAAACTATTCCCATACCATGACCAAGCCATTATTGAAATGGCACAGGCGGTGATGACACCTGCTGGCTTTATCAATTTCCACCCCTACAAGGGGTATTTCAACCTCAGTTTCACCTGTGAAGCCAATGCTGCCACTGTGGCAATTGTGCCCCTGGTATTCCAGGGCACCCCTCCCCACAACTCAGACTCAGCTCCCAGAAGACACCACTTTGGTGGTCCAGTTTGCTGGCCTGCCCACCCACCTCCCCCTGAAGTGCTCCACCAGGAGCTGATGGATGGTTTGGCAGCCTATGGCTCCAACCCCATCTTACAATTTGTGGTCCCAAATGGGGCTACACGAATTTCTGGGCCTCGGGCATATGCCACAATAAGCCCTGAATTTAATAAAATTGTGGTGACAATTCCGCTGCGCACCATTATTCCCTCAGCACCTGACCATCCATTTTGGGCCCCCGTCGAGGGTGGGCGGATGATCTGTCCATCATGTTTTGAGTTAGACCACTCAAAATGCAAGTGCCCCTCCTCAACCACTTCAGGCGGATCAGAAAACTCATCCGCCAACCTCCAGTCCATTGCCCATCCTGTAAAATTTCTGGTATGGGGCACAATCCTACCTTCCTCCACCCCCAAAGCCTGTTGCTTCAGCTGCAGCTGCACCTGCAGCCACCAATCAGCCTCCTCCTCACCCCAATGCCATAAATAATTCCTCCAATCAAGCATCAGATTGGATCCCAGTTTGATCCCATGCTTCCTCAAATGAACTGACCAGACCTCAACTTTACGCTGATTCCCCAATACAATTCAACCAAAACCCATGGGAATTATTGGCTGAAATTGATGAATCAGGTAAGTTCATTTAAGAATAATCTCTTCAAATTGAGCGGTTTGTTAATGCAGAATGGGACGCCAAATACCCCCCTCAACTTTATACCCCACAGCCAAACGCCAAATTATTTTTCAGTGATCACCAGCTTGCAGTCAAAGCAGCTGCAACACCAGATTGTCGTCCCCTGCATAAAGCTGTCGCTAAATCAGTAGTGATAAAAAAGGAGGAATTCCACCTCCTGCTATCCCTGCAACCTTAACTCCAAAAAGCAAAATATTGGTGAACTAGTATTATAAAAATGCAAACGATGCTATCCAGAACGTGGCAACTATAGCACGGAATCCAATAGCAAAATACCTGAACCAACATTGCCACGTTCATTAAACTCCCAGATGCCCAAATAAAAGCTGAAAAAGCTTTAACCACATATCTCAGTGCTATTTATCTAGCTGGCAATTTCCATGAAATCAATCATCAGTGATATTGAACCACATACCACAGATGCCCCAACGCCATTACTGATGGCTGTGACACGCACTCTACTATGGGAGGAAGAAGCTGCTGCCAAAGAGGCTGTCAAAGATGAGCCCCAACCCCCTCCCCTTCCACCATGGAGGGATAAGTGGTTTACGCTTCCCACCTGGTTGGTCAGTTTTTAAAAGCATTTCACTCAATCCGCTCATTAGGGCGTTTTGTTTGAACCAAGTAGTTACATTAGTTTTTTAGTATATTCTAGTTTCAGTATGTCCATCCCCTGGTGGCCTGCCTCAAATATATATGCTGATCAACCTTTGACTATTACTTGGAACTGCCCAGTTGAATATGTACCTTACCAATAGATATGTTAACTCTGACTCTGCCTGTAAATCTCAAAACAAACTATGATTTGAAAAAGGCTTTCATTATTGTGCAAGTAGATGTTAATTTTGGTGACACCTCAAATAGGGATCAACAGCAAATATCCAAATCATTAATCAAGAATCACACTAACATCTTCTCCAAAGGTTCTGAAAATTTTGGGCTAACAAAAGTGATTCAACACCGAGTGCATACCAGAGAGTCCCAACCAATATGGGCTCAATCTTATAGAAAGTCCAAAGTCAAAGAGGACAAGTCACTCAGGAACTGAAACAACGTCTGTACGCTGGCATCTTGAAGCCCACGCAAAGTCCTTGGGCCTCCCCCTACTACTAATCTGCAAAAAGGATGGAAGTCATAGCATAGTAATGAATTACACAAGGAACAATTTTTTATCTGTTGTATGAAATGTTTCAACTCTTACTATGTAGTTTGGCATCGCTGATTTCAAAAAATTATGTCAGTTTTCTTGTGAATGCTCTATTTTTCATGCAAAATTAGTTTAAATTACTGTTCATATTTTGGTTTTTACGCTGAATTTTCTAGTTTTCATACAATATTATTTTCATTATTGTTAAAGATTTTGGATTACACTAGATAAATTTTTCAACACATTGTGTAAGTCCTGAGGAATGTCCCCTGTGTGTTGATCAGGCCCTCTTCCCGTTTCTAAAAAAGGCTCTTAAGAGGGTGGCGGTACCTCTCGTCACCCAGGGCAATCTCGCCCACACGGTAGATGAACGCTGGGTAACAGCCCTTCCTCTTCAGGTTCCTCCCCCAGTGCCCACATTCTCCTCTCATAAACTTGTATGCCCAATTAGGGAAATTTGCACTTAAATTGCTGAAATGAAGTCAATCAGTCCAAAAACGAGTGGAAATGAGCCCAATGATCAGGATCCACATAGTTGAAAAGGAATGAAGATTGACTCATCAGTCAGAATCTCCAATGATTTTGATTCAGTCAATGCCTCGATCAACAAAATTAACCCCCTTCCAAAATTGTTGGGTATAATCCCTGACATGCAGGTAGCAGCAACAAACACCATAAGCAATAGTTTGAAGTTCCCTTCCAGCCAATTAAGTGTTGTGGCTGATGCAACGTTCTTAACTGAACAAATGGCCCAGAAACTGGGCATGGGCAGGTTGGGCATCCAAAACCTGTCCCAACCAAATGGGACTGCCCCTATGTGGGGTGGCCTTGGGGGATTCCCATTGCTCGTCAGGCTAGACGCCATCACGCTAACCACTGGAAACACAGTTGAGTCTTGGTTCAGGCACTTGAGGTTGAACTGACAGTGACTTGGCCTGCCACCAAATTCTTTGATGCCAAATCCCAGTGAACTTATCTGTCCTCATTCCCAAATAATTAGCCAGTTAGGTTAAATTTGTGGGACTTAATCCCAGCTTGTTTCATATCCAATCAACCACTATTTAATCAGTTGCATTGCTTTGATTAAATTGTTGGTCAATTTTTCTTTCCTAAATTTCCAATTAAAAAACTTGCCAACAAATTAGTCTTTATTTTGAAAACAAACCGCATTTTCCGCCAACCCTCACACTCTCCTTGGGGTTAACAGCCGTACTCATCTGGTATTGTATTATGTGCCTGTATGAGATTCTGGATCACCGGCAGTTTTTGGGAAAATTCCTTTCCAGTTCCATATCCACTATATCAGCAGCAGTGCCTTTGGCATTCTGGTTTGCCATTCAGGCGCTCTGGCACTTAGGCTGGCAGGCAGGTCTTATTCTTACATGCTGTTTGCAATACACATTGTTTCTGCTTCTTTTGGTCTGTCATTTGACAAAATAAGAGCAGGTGTGTTTGATGATCCTCACATTTGATCCTTTATACATGACAAGAAATTTGTCAAGAAGATGGATCAAAAGGAGAGAGCATCATAGATGTCTTTTGAAGCATTTATTAACAACTTAATTGGTAACAAGAAGTCAGAAAACTATGTACTTCTGGTTCAAAGGATGTTAAAGGCTTTATGCAATCTTAGATACAACGTGAGTATTAAGATGCACTTCCTGAATAGCCATCATGATCAATATTTCTGAAAACATTGGGGATGTTAGTGATGAGCTGTGGAAAAGCTTCCATCAAGACCTGAAGATGATGAAAAAGCATTATCAAGGGAGATGGGATATGCATATGATGGCAGACTACTGCCAGAGCATCAAACGAGACCATCCTGAACAATATCACAGATGCAAGAGCTATAAGCGCAAATTCTTGTTTAAATGAGTTTTGCATGGCCTCTATGTCACATTGCTACATTAATTAATTAACATCTTCCATCTGCATGTACATATCAAACTATAGTTAAGAAAATTACATGTTTGTATCTAATAATGCTTTATGTTATATCTATGCTCAAAATAGGTGATTTTATTTCTTTGCATTCCAAAGCTGTTTAAATAATTGTATGCCATTTCATGTTTTTGTGTTTAGATGACTTATATTATCACTACAAAGGTGATTAAGATAATATCCCTAATTTATAAAGTTGAGATAAACGCTGAAAAATTCAAAAATTTTACATTAACGTGAAAATTTGTGAATAAACGAATTGCAGAAAAAACTGTAGCTTGAAGAGAAAAACTAACTTAAGACTTGAAATCAGTGCACTCAAATTAGTTAAGAATAAGTGTAAAATTATACAACAAAGTTTTTATTTCCCTGTGTTATCAAAAAATGAATGCAATACACAAAAGGACAGCTATCCCTTACTTAGAATAAATGATTTTCTCTGCATGCTAGACATATCTCAGATCTTCTCAGCTATGAATCTTGCTATTGGCTACTGGAAGATTGAACTGGCTCCAAAATACAGGGAGATGTGCGCATTCATTTCTAGCAAAGGCCTGTTAAACCTATTTACATGCCTCGGGGTTGTTCAACGCCCCTGAACCTTCTAGTGGGCCATGGATGGTATTCTTTGAGATTTAAAAAATGTTCTGCATAATGGTCTACCTGAGAAAAGTCACAATATTTTACTGGTATTTCAATGAGCACTTAAAACACCTAAGAGGTTCTTGATCAAATAAGAGCAGCATCTTCAAGTTTTAGCTGGCCAAATGCAGTTTTTTTCAGGATAAATGGAGTTCCTTGGCCATAAGGTTATCCACAAAGGAATTTCTCTGCTACCTGATAAAGTTGACGCCATCAAAAAGTTGCTTCACCCTAAATCTTGAAGGATGTGAAAGTCTTCCTGGGGGTGGTCAGTTACTACTGACAGTTCATCCCTCATTTTGCAGACTTTGCTGAGCCTCTTGTCTATCTATTCCATAAGGAAGTACAATTTTTGGGAAAAACTGCGATGACAGGCTTTCAACAATTTAAGGTAAGCTTTAATGGATTCTCTAATTTTGGTACGCCCTGAGTTTGAAAATTTCTTTTGTTCACAGATGTTAGTAATGTTGCAGTTGGGCTATCCTAGCTCAACTCATTTCATTTCAAGTCGACCATCACAAGCTCTATTTCAGTTAACCTTTAACCAAGATAGAATGAAATTATAGCATCACGGGTTAGAATGATTAGTGGCACTCTTAGCTATCATGAAAACCCATTCCAATATTTATAAGAATCACTTTATCATTATAACTGACCACGCTTCACCTTTTTGGGTATAGCAGATAAAAACTCAGATGGCCGGCTAGCGCATTGGGACCTCAAGCTACAAGGTTAAAGCTTCTCAATAGTTCATCAGGCTGGTGCTATTCACTAAAGTGCGGATGCACTATCCTCTTGCCAATACTAACCTTATATGCCTCTGAAAAAGAGCAGGTATATGAATTTATAGGTTGACCAGAAGCATGGTATAATGAGCCCCAGAAGTCCAAGTGCAATTAAAAAAGATGGCCCAAACAGATTTGATGATGGATCACTTTATTAGAAGTAGGCTCTTTATTGACTCAATTATGTTTACCCATCAGCCAGAACTATGACTATTATGGAAGCACATAACAACTGTAGGTCATGGTGCCGTCAAAAAGCCCTATAAGCGGCTTAAGGATCGCTACTACTGAGATGGCATTATTGATTATATCCACAATGTCCATGACTCATGTCTTATGTGTGCTAAACGAAGCCTACTATGCCCCATTTTTGAACCAAGTCGTCAGACCAACATCTCCCTTTGCCAATGTCAGTATAGATGTTATTAGACAAAAACCTACATCCCTATCTGGACATTGCTACATCATCATAATTGGTCATTTCACAAAATGGGTGAAGGATATCTCTTTAAACTCCCTCATGGCTGTCAGCGCTACAGTTGTCTAGACTGTAGCTGAGGTCCAAAGGTAACTCAAAGCTGCAAATTTGCATAAAGGTTAAGAAGGAAACGGAAAATGGTTAGAATATCAAATATTTTATTAGGCTTAAGGGAGTTGATAAATATAGGGTGAGTGGGGACACAGTGCCTCAAGGATCGTTGTGGACCCATCCATTCAGGATCTTTCCTGGTCTTCTGGATTGACTGCCTTGTGGGCATCCTCAGTATATTTCGCCGCCCACCTGACCAAATTGGTGGAAACTCCACCCACATGACTCAGGAATTAGGGATGAGAACCCTGAAGTTGTTTTTATTCAGATAGGTTTGAGAGACGACTCATTATAACTTAATTTGGAAGTAGAAAATTCAATTTGTTCATTATCTCCAATACTGACAACGCCCCCCTCAAGATCCTGTTGGAGGGAGGTATACAGCTGAAGGAACCAGCCATGCATCCAATTGATCATGGTCCCCTGGTTGATATCAGCAATGGAGTACTTGGACTTCACCCTATGAATGACCTTATAGGATCCAGACCAAAGAACGTCTAGATTATTTGTCAGCCTCTAGGTCAATGGTGATACAAGAGAACAAGGTCATCTAATTAGAAAGTTGGTAAGGAGAGCCAGCTGAGTTTAAAGCAGGATGTCTCTCTTCCTGTAGTGGTGATGATGCCTTGTGTGGCTAGGGCTTGAAGCCAGAAAATTTCTTCAGATAAGGCCCTCATAGTTAGTTTGGAGTTCTCAGTTGTGGAGGTCTTGAGCAATGGCTGGACACTACTTGGTAGCCGAGGTGCACGCTAATATAGGGCTTTGAATGAGGACATCTTGATGACTCAGTGGTAGCTTACCCTGTAGACAAGCAAAGCGCTGGGTTGGTATTGGTTCCAATGGGTAGGATCTGAGGAGGCCAATTTCTGTAAAATGGAAATAAGAGTCCTATTAGCGCGTTTTACTGCCCCATTAGTAGAGGGTTGGTAAGGGGCAGCAAAACTCTGGGTAGTGCCAAATAGCGAGGTAAGTTCTTGTACTACCTGTGAGGTGAAGTTCAACCCGTTACTCAAAAGTAATGTTTGGGGGACCTGTGCTGGGCAAAAATAGATTGAACAAGGAAGAGAGCTGTGGCTTTGTCAGTGCCAGCTGGTACCAAATCGCTTCAACCCACTTGGTTAAGTGGCCCTAGCAAGGATAATATACTTATGGCTATGCAACCCAGTGGGAAGAGGGCCCACCACTTCAATGCTAACCATATTGAAGGGCCCAGTTGGGGTGACAACTGAGTGTTGGAATTGGGGACTGGCAGTTATGTGATCAGCAAGTCATACATGCCTCCAAGGCTCTTGGATTGTTTCTACCACCTGGTCCCAGTAACATCATGACTTCAGCCATTTGTGAGTCTCTTTAATGGCCCCATGTCCCACAGTATGTCCCACAGTAGAATAGCCCTCTAGAATATCATCAGTTCAGGAAGAAGTGTGGACTTAAGGGAGTCACTTCTTATTGAGCTTCTTGTAGAGCAACCCATCCTTAATTTAAGTGTCCTGAGTCATCCTTTGGAGTTCAGCATGGATCTCAGGAGTTTCCAATTCCCACTGCTCAGGCTGACCTATTAAATCATACAGCTGGTCCTCCTTAGGGTTCAAAGCTGCTAACACTGGCATCCTGGAGAGGCCAAAGGCATTTTGGTGAATTGCGTCTGCTCAATGGACAATGGTGAATTCACAGCTCTGTCGTCATAAAGCCCACCTGGCTAGTCATCCATCAGGGTCCTTCACCTTCTGGACCCACCAGAGCGAGGAGTGGTCTGTAACAATATTATAATGAGTGCCTTATAGATAATGCCGGATATGTTTGTTGGCTAGCAAGTCAGGCACTACCTCTCAGTAAAGCTGTAGTTCCATTCGGCTTTACTCAGCGTCTTAATAAAATATACTACAGAATGATCGACTTGGTTTTCATCATGTTGGGCTAGGATAACCCCAACGGCAACATAACTTGCATAAGTAAACAATAAGAAGGGTTGGTCGAAGTGCGGGTGGACTAGAATATGTTTAGTACATAGAGCAGTTCTCAACGCATTAAAACCCTGTTCATGTTCAGGCCACCATTTGAACGGCACATTATTCTACAGTAGGTAGAACAATGGCTCAGATAGGTTGGCAAACTGGGGATAAACTGATGATAGTAACCCACCATGCCTAGGAATACCTGGATTTCCCTTAATCTTAGGGGCGTGTCATTCTCTCTATGGCGTTGACTTTGTCCAGTATAGGGTGGATGCCAACCTTGGAAACTTTATGTCCCAGAAACTCCAGTTCTTATTTTAAGAAGGAGCACTTTGAAGGTTTGAGCTTTATGGAAGCCTTCCATAGCTGATTAAAGATTTCCCTGAGATGCTCAATGTGCCCATTAAAGGTTCTTGAGAAGAAAGTAATGTCATCTAGATAGACGAGGGCGCATGAAAGATTCAAGTCCCCAAGGCTCCCATCCATGGCACATTAGAAAGTGGCCGGGGCGTTACAACGCCCTGGGGCATCCTTATGGGCTTGAATAGTCCCTCGTTGGCTATGAGCACGCACTCAACTCAATATTTACGAGCGAGCTCAACCTGCCAATATCCTCTGGCAATGTCCATGGTAGAAAAGTACTGGGATCCGACAAGCATATGGAGGGAATCATCAATTCAGGGCAGAGGATAACTGTCCTTCTTGGTGAAAAAGTTGAGTTGTTGGTAGTCCATTACCACCCAGTGGCTGCCGTCCTTCTTCTGAACCAGCAGAAGAGGAGAGGCCCAAGGGAAGCGCAATGGTACCAGGAGTCTGGCGTCAAGTAGTTGTTTGTGTTCCACTGCCACCTGGTCTTCTTCAACCTTGCTTTTTCAGTAAAGTTGGTACTGGAAGGGGGAGCGTCCCCAGCTTCCACATGATGTAGGACTCCGTTTATTCTTCTGAAGTCATAGGTTGAGGCCAAATATAGGTCTAAATACACCTCCAACAACTCTTGAACATTAGTTACTGGTCGTCCAAGAGGTCCTTGCTGATATTAGTGTCTACCAGGATGACCAATGGAGGTGTCTCCAAGCTGAAATCTCTTAAGTACCCAAAGTTTCGGACATCAGCAATAGCCTCCACTGCTAGAAGGAGAAAATAGGCGGCAGGACTGTTTGGACCTACTATTTTGGGTTTATCAGTAAGGTTGGCCAACAACACTGATATAGATCCAGCATATGCTGGATCTAGGATCCCCGGGCAGGTTATCACATCTTTTGTGGATGGGTTATCTAGGCCTCAGATTTCCAATAGGTATCCCAAGGGGATTTTGACATGGACCCAGGTGTTGGCAATGACTTGGGACTTTATAGGTAAGGTAGTCGCCCTAGGTAAGTAGATTGGCATGCCCTCTTGCCCAACAACAGCAGGAGGGGACAGCCGGACTTGGGAGCCCCAAATGTGATATTTGAGCCGATCAATTTGGCCTTTACTCTCCAGTAAACAGGCTCTGGCTTTGACCTCAGATTTAGAATTGTGAGGGGTCTTGAAGATCAGAGGAACCCATTGCCCTAGTAGGGGATAGAAAGCCGCCATCATAATGGAGTACTGCCATATAGTCTTGAAAAAAATGAGTCCTGAGGAGCAGGTCATAGCTAGGGTTATCTAGAGCAACAGCGGGGGTGTTATAGTAAGCTTTTCAAACTGTAATGGTAGTGAGGCTAAGCTTCTATAGATCGGGTAAATTGGGGGCCAGCTATGCCATACTTCATATATTTTGGCATATCCAGAGTGATCTTGACACACTTCTTTAACTTGGATGATATGTCGTTCATGGGGGAGCCACTATCGACTATTATAAGACTGTTATCTTATGAACTCAAAATGCGACCTGGGTATCTAGACTTCCAAACTATGGCGGCAGCATGAGGAACATGGGAGAGTCATCATAAGAAGAGTAAGCAGTATCAATTTTTTTATTATCATTGGATACCAAATTTCTTCTCCAGATGTGGTAGCTCCAGGTTCGTTCAAAGTTATGGAGATTTCTTGAGGCTAGGTAGGGATGTCAGCATGAAGCGCCTTGTCCTTCATGCTGCTGGTCCTTTTTCCGCCTCCTTGGCAAGTCGTTTCCAGAAGGTCTTGGCGCTGTGTTAGAAACCGCTACAGTAAGTGCATCAAGGTTGAGGATTTTTCTGGTTTTTGACCATATGGACTCTAGGATGGTTAAAAGAGCCTGTAAATGTAGCCTTAGAGCGTAAAGTCAATGCAGGGATCTCGTTAAGCGCTTCCTTGATCTCTCAGATGCAAGTAAACTATTCTTCAGTCCTCTCTATACATTTGAACCTCAGTGTAGGATCCCAAGGCAAAAATGATGGCGGTAATAGCATCCTCCAGGGTATTACGACTTGTAGTGACTAAGGGCTGTGCTTGGGCGTAAAAGCGGCTGGCAAACTATATGGGCTTTTTCCTTTATTCAGTCAGATACCCATGAACGCCTGTTTTTGGTTGGCAAGGGTTTGGTTGCTGCCAAACTCTTGGATTAAGGCTGTACGGACCTGTTCTCAGGTGTTGCACTCCTTCAAATGGGGTGTCATGATCTCCTGGGTAGTGCTATCTAGGCAGGAATGGATATGATTTAGCTTCTTCTGGTCAGTGGCCTCCTCCACGGAGCTCTCATATGTGTACAGGAAGGATGCAATGCTCTCCTGGCCGGGGGTGAACCTTTCTTTAAAGCTAGGTATAAAGTTAGTTACAAGAGAAGTAGAAAGGGTGTTAACATCAATGATGGCCGCTGGCTCCAAGGTCTCAGTTTTCATATAGTCTGGGGGGCATGCTGGTCTAGCCATTGCCATAGGCCCTCAAGGTCCTCTTGGATGTCATCCCAATTTTGGGTGAGGGAGGAAATGTAAGCCTTATCTTTGAGCTTCTCCTTTAAGGATTGAATGTCTGCACCCTGTAACAATTGATAATCGTACATGAATCTCATAAGGTTGGGAATTATGAGATTCATATATGTCAATAGTTGCAATTCCATTATTCCAAGTAGGATTTTCCTATTTGGGTCAATAACGGAATAAATTAAATAAATCATTAAATAATTGGTTGTCAATTCTGAGGTTCCCCCATTTCGCCGCCGAGTTGCCTGGATGCCATCAATTCTGGAGGATTTTGCGCCCCTCATTACCCACAATTCATTAAGCCTTTTTAGGAAGTATTTCAAAGCGAGGTCAGCCCCAATGGATCTCACTTTGGAATTCTATTCTGACTCCAAGTCTACTTCCAATAAAGGCTGCTATTCACTGGACTTGTTTTATTTAGTTATATTTATTTAAAGTGAGGTTGGGGGTGCGGATGGTGGTGAGATGAGGAGGAGAGAAAGGTGGTGGACGCGCCAGGATTCTTTTGAAAGTGACGTTGCCCTGGCGAGAGAGGATAGAGCCAGAGTAGCCCGAGGTGACAGAGGCCAGTTGGCTGCACCTTGGCCCGGTGACCCCAAGATGACAGAGGCGCAAGGTGACAGAGGCTGGTGCACCACACCTCAGCCCAGTGTGCCTGGCAAAGCCATCCATTTGGACAGGACTAATCAGAGTTTGTACGGCCACATATGGGGGTGTAGGTTTAGGGCTGGTGGGGGCTGGGCCTTTGGAGCCCTGTCCGTTACATGCCCTGAAGGCAAAGCTGACTCTCCAAGTTTGTCAAACAGATTTCAAACCCTTGACAAGTTTGCCCAGGTTGAGAGATGTGAGTATTGATAAGTTCAGCAAAAGCACTTAGGTTGCCCATTTCATCCAACAGGGCATCAATGGAGACCCTAGGGTCAAGAGGGACTCCATCCACTCAGAGTTTGCATCCCTGAGCTACATTCTGAATTTGACTGTGTAGAGCAGCCAAGGCTATTATCACATCCTTCCGCCATGGGTCCTCAGGGCCATCAGGGGTGGGAGCTGAGGGACCTTGGGACCCAGGAGGTCCATGGGGACCCTCTGGCCCTTTGGGTCCTACATGACCTTCAGGACCTTCACTCCCAGAGGGGTAGTCATGAGAGGCCAGCTCTCAATAGTGTTGTTGTAGGGCTCATACCAGAGCCTCAACCTGAAGGAGGTGCTGATTCCAGGTTGCCTCGAGGAGTTGGACATTCTAACGCAGCTTGTCTTCATGATAGCCAGAAATCCCTCTATCTAACACCACAATTTGATCTCAGACCTCATTGATCAGCTGTCAGTTATCAATAATGGCCTTGCGGTTGTCATGAACAAAGGATGAGGCTAAATTATATAAAAGATGATGTGAGTACGCAGGGCCTGGGTGAGCCCTAGTTGTTGGGAGACCACTTGATGGTGCAACCCAAGTAGTTAAAGTAGGTGGTGGATAACTGAGTAGAAAAAGTTGCGGAGGTAGCGTTTAGAGCTCAGTGCAAGTTCCCCTGCTGGTAGCTGGGCTGAGTCATAGAGTTCCTTCATGGTAGAGGGGATGGAAGAGGCACAGAAAATGACTGGAGCGGGAACCTATGGAGTAGATGCCAATTATTAATTGTTGGACAACATTGTTAAGGTTCTTGTACTGAAGCTGGTAATGACTTCCATCAATAGAGGGCAGAGAGAACTGAAATACGGCCTGAAAGTTTAACCTTTCAGGTAAGCAGGTGGTATTTCATATTGCGAGGTACTAACCCATTGAACAACGCTTCGTGACAATTAGTATATTGGTCTTCAGTGCTGCTAGTATTTTCCAATGTTTGTAATAGACTTTTCCACTTGAAACATCTCAGAGCCAATTTGTAGTGAGCACCACGTTTGTTGGCACTACATTTCTCTAGACTGTTGCTGATGTCCAAAGGTGGCTTGAAGCTGCAAATTTGCAAAAAGGTCAAGAAGGAAACGGAAAACAGTTAGAAAACCGAATATTTTATTAGGTTAAAAGGTGTCAATATTTATAAGGGTGAGTGGGGACACAGTGCCTCAAGGATCGTTGTGGCCCCATCCATTTAGGATCTTTCCTGGTCTTCTGGATTGACTGCCTTGTGGGCAACCTCAGTGTATTTCGCCGCCCATCTGACCAATTTGGTGGAAACGCCACCCCACATGACTCAGTAATTAGGGATGAGGATCCTGAAGTCGATTTTGTTTAGACAGTTTAAGATTCAACTTGTTACTGCTCAATTTAGAAGTAGGGAAGATTTGTTTGTTATCCCAAATCCTGACAATGGCTAAAGCCGCTGTCTTGTCCTGCTTGAGCATATCTTCACCAGGTATCGTAGTCTAGAAGTTTTCATCTGACAATATGAATGACTTCATATCTCATGACAAAACCAAACTTAATGAGCTGATGAGAACCTATTAGGCCTTCACTATTTCTTAAAATTCTGCAACCATTGGTGCTGTAGAGAGAGAGTAAATGGTACTCTTGTTTCCATATTGCATAAGATTTCACAAATTGACTTAGGTATATATAACGAGTATCTCCCATGAGCTTTTATGGCTTATTGAGTAAAATATCAACAAGTAATCCAGATGTCTCCAGGTAAAGCTCTGTATAGGCGGTATCCTGTTATTCCCTCAAGTGTTCAGCCTATCCTGGAGACCTCTTTACTGGAAACCTCGGACTTAGCCATGAGGAGATTAGCTGAAAAGATAGTCCTGTCACAAGCATTTTGTTTAGATCTTTTGAAAGTGTTACCCAAAGAAAGGAGAAACAAGAAAATGCATTAAAGCCTGTCATGCTGTCAGATTCAGTAGTTGACTCAAAAATAAACTCTTTGAACATAAAGATTAGGTCAATTTTCCCTCCTAATTCTTGAACTAATAATCAATTAAAACTTATTGCAATACCTTGGCTCAGGCTAATTATCGCAGTGTGTATTTAGTTATACTACTAAAGCTCAGGCTGAATACCCCCTCACATTTAGGCCACTTTCTTGAACAACTCAGCTGGACTGATCAGCTCAACATCAATCTAATATTTTATTCTATTGGTAGCTCAGGCCAAATACATTTGTACAGTTGGGACAATTATTACTGCCCCAAACCTTGGGCAACTAGTCAAATTATTTGGGACCAATATTAAGAAATCAGTATACAATATATACATGGGACCGACCTGAAGTTAACGTTTAAAAGTCCCATGGACAATCAGATGTACAAAAAATGTAATCAATTTCCCGCCTTAGGGGTATATTTGTATGTCAGTATGCGTAACAGCATGATAGCACTTGCACATGTATCACCCAAATGGGAGTACCTAGTGCTATTGAGAGGGCCAGTTTACATCCCAATTAGTGAGTCCTTTAAATCAGCAGTATGATGAAAACATATTTGGAGCTTATCCTAAGATAAATTTTTGTATGTCTTAAGTGTAACTGGCACAATAGCACTTTCGCATGGACAATTCAAATTGGAGTACCTAGTGCTATTGAGAGAGGCCTGCCAACATTCCGATTAAGGGTATTCCATTTATTTAAATAGACCACAAAATCTCCCAGAATTTGTATTTTGTCAGCAGTATGACAAAACTCATCTTGAGATGATTCTAGGACCATTTTGCACGCTCATTGTTGCAATTTCTGTTTTGAAATCCTCCCAAATATGAGAGTATTTTACCATCAATAAACCTAGCAATAGTTTTAAGTCATATTAGATCAAGGGCCAAACTGAGATGGAAAATAGTCTAAGATTGCATGCTTGAATGTGGCCAGGAGATGCCTTAGATGTATATTTACTAGCGCCTACCCTAATGAATAATTATCAAATAATCAAGTCTTAAATTAAAGTCTTTTTTATTATATCTTCATTTGGCTTTTATCCTAAGTTGCTTTTGGAGAGTGTCAGCAAGCTGGGATCTCAGGATCCAAAGATTGTAAATTTGACTACCTCAGTTGAAGTTGCCAATTATGGAGGGAAAATCCAGACAAATCAGCCAAAAGAATCAGAGCTATTTGAGGATGTCTAGTGAGTTTCCAAATGGTCAAAATACCATAAGCCACTGGCAAAATTGAGGATCCATTGACCAAACTTCAGTCCAAATAAGCGTGCAGGATTTAATTAAACAATTGAGAAATCCATGAATTTTGACAATTGGCTCACTCAAAATTAGTGACACTTTCTGAAAGGGATCAACATGATTAGTTTCTGGCAGATTCAGCCAGACAAAATTTCAACAACAAGATGGAAATTAGCTCTGATACAAGTGCCTCTAGCTCCCTGAATCTTATCACAGTGGGGGAGCTAATTTGGATACATCAAGCCTGATTGACCTTATATCAGTAAGCATAGAACGGCTCACCATTCATGCCACTTCAGGCCAAAGAAATTACCTGGACTTAGATTCAAAGCGCACTAAATTTTAAGGTTATTTTTGGACCAAGCTGGATACTGGGAACAAAATCATTGAAGATCTAATCAGCCTTAAAAATGTTGTTATAACGTGCAACTTTCATACCTTGACCAACATGAAAAAAACACATGTTAGAGAATTTAGGGCTAATTT
Source organism: Massospora cicadina (assembly GCA_022478985.1). Taxonomy (NCBI): domain Eukaryota; kingdom Fungi; phylum Entomophthoromycota; class Entomophthoromycetes; order Entomophthorales; family Entomophthoraceae; genus Massospora; species Massospora cicadina. The sequence goes on from JAKSZP010002946.1 coordinate 85,393, forward strand.
TATAAACAACTGTGTCCACTTAAGTTTATAAAAAGGCTAATAGGCTGGCCAATTAAAAAAGAAAAAACATAACATATAAAGTATTAGAATCGCATAAAAAGTAAAATAAACTAAAAAAGAATATATATATAACATAAGTATATAAACTAAAAAATAAAAAAAATATTACCTAATTACTACTTTAGTTTGTACTTGGGGTGGGGAGAGGATCCAACACCATAATTATCAGCAGTTTTGGCCAAAACTAACAATAAAAGGTTATAACTCCAGAATTGATGGCAGTTCAAAATGAAAATAACAATAAAAGGATTATACTCAGATTCATCAGATGGTCAGGCCAAAATTAACAATAAGAGTATTAAACTCCAGATTATTGGCTGGTCAGGCTGAAATTAACAATGATGATGATCAGGGAAGGCTAATTGGGAATCATAGGGCTTATGTTTGAGTCAACTGGGGGATATATCATATTCTGAGGTTTACTCAAAAATAAACTCTTTGACAACCTACATATTGGGCTGATTTTCCCTCCTAATGCTTGAACTAATAATCTAATTAAAACTCATTACAATAACTTGGCTCAGGCCAATTATCGCAATGTGAATTTAAATATATTACTAAAGCTCATGCCAAATACCCCCTCACATTTAGGCCAACCTTCTCTGCAACAACTCAGCTGGACTAATCAGCTCAATGTCAATTTAGTTAATTATTCTATCAGTTCTCAAACCATATACATTAATACAGTTGGGCCAATTATTGCTGCCCCAAACCTTGGGCAACTAGTCAAATTAATTGGGACCAATATTAAGAAATCAGTATACAATATTTACATGGGACCGGCCTGAAGTTAACGTTTAAAAGTCACATGGACAATCAGACAAACAAAAATATAATCAATTTCCCACCTTAGGGCATATTTGTATGTCAGTATGCGTAATCAGCATGATACCACTTGCACATGTATCACCCAAATGGGAGTACCTAGTGCTATTGAGAGAGGCCTGTTGACATCCTGATTAAGGGTAAATCATTTTTTAAATCAACCACAAAATCTCCCAGAACTTGTACATTGTCAGAAGTATGACAAAACTCATTTTGAGACAATCCTAGGACCATTTTTCATGCTCAATGTTGCAATTTTTGTCCCTGATCCTCACCAAATATGAGAGTAATTTGCCACCAATAAACCTAGCAATAGGTCTCAGTCATTTCAGTTCAAGGGCTAAACTGAGGTGGAAAATAATCTGATATTGTGTGCTTGAATGTGGCCAGGAGATGCCCTAGAGGTATAAATACCAGAGCATGGTCTAATGAATAATTAAAAAATAATCTAGTCTTAAAATAAAGGTCTAATTTGTTATATCCTCATTTAGCTTTTATCCTAAGTTGCTTTTGGAGAGTGTCGTCAAGCTGGGTCTCAGGATCCACAGCTTGCAACTTTGCCTTCCTTGGCTGAAGTTCCCAATTATGGAGGGAAATGTAGCCCAAAATCAGCCAAAAGAGTCTGAGCTATTTGAGGATGCCTAGTTAGTTTCCAAACGTTTAAAATACTGTAAGACACTGGCAAAATTGAGGATCCATTGGCTGAACTTAAGCCCAATTAAGCATGCAGGATTTAATTAAACAAGCGAGCAATATTCAAATTTTGACACATGCCCAAAGATCAATTTTGGAGATTTAGTCATGTAATATCATTATTGCCCTGGAGGAAGGGCCCACAAGTTAGACGTGCTTTGGTCTGAGCTCCATATGGTGATATACCACCATGGGTTGTAATACACTATTGACTCCATCAAAATGGTAATTGTTGTTAATCGGGTTAATGAAAGGGTTCTCTGAAGCTATGTATCCCCATTTCAAGATCTTGAAGGTGGTAGTTTCAGAAAAGGCCAAAGTCAAGTCAGTCCAGATGATGATTGAACTCTAATAAAAACTTTTAAGAAACTTCAAAGGTTGCTGATCAATAAAGTCATGGACTGGACCATTGTCCATAGAGAATTAAAGGACCAAAGTAACGCAGAAACCTGACAGAAGAGTGGTGATAGGTCCTCCTCCATTCAAAAAAAAGGTTTCAGCTCCTCCAAGGCTTTGGGAAGATCTTGCCACCCATGAGGGGTAATATCCATTATAAACACATGCCCTCAAAAAAACTAAGGATATAAATTTGGTTAATTTAAATAGAGTTTGTATTTAACAACTTTGTCACTCCCTTAAATATTGTCATAATGCAAAAGTCCTGGTGAAGCAATATTCCATTAGGACCTCCGTTGAAGCTAATTTAGATTATAAACATTTAGTTTTCAAGAAACAGGCAATTAAAATTAAATTTATTAAGTACTATAAGAAAGAAAAGCTATAAGATTCATAAGCTACAGTAAAGGCTGACTCATCAGAGGCCGGGGTGTAAATTGTAAAGGCCTGGTACTGGAACAAGAATGAACTCAGCAGCGCACCAACTAGTAATAGTTAAAGCTGAAGGAATATGTACTCCAATATGCCAGATCTCCAATGCTGGAAGTACCCAATAAGACTGCAGTTGTTTGGAGAGTTTATTTAGATACTCTGGTCTCACTTACGCCAGATCTCATACTCTGGAAGTAAAAATGAGCCTACAGCAGATTTGGAAGATTTATTAATAAAACTTAATTCTTATAAGCTTTAAGTTTATTTTCGAATTATAATGTTTTCATACAGTTACTCCTGTTTGAGTTCCAATTATACCTGTGCAAATCTTTCCCAGTTGCAGTTCCAATTGCAACATTTGGTGCTCACTACAGAGGCACACTATAGATGCAACTTCTAACCAAGAAGAGTACAACATGAGCAATATGCTAGAGGAATTGTGGGCCTTATACAAGGAGGCACTTAACTACGTCCAGACTTACAAGGACGTCAAGGAGGTCATAGTTAGATAGTGTGGTGCTATGATCAGAGGAGTGAGGATTGAAGAGAGGGGATTGTAGAGAGGAGAATAGACGTATTTAGACTCCTACAGAAAAGAATTAACGTTTGTTACTGACTACACCAATGATGCTGCCCAACATCTCTCAGTTGCAGATAAAAGAAAGGAGGAAGAAAAAAAGGTTATATTTTGCATAAATGGCCCTAGAAGAGGCTTGGCAGCCATTTTTCCTAAAGCTAGAGCTGCTTAGAGGATGTGCTGCTAGGATGACCCCCTAACTAATCAATTAGAATTTAAGTACAATGAGCCCACCGGTCTAGGGTTACCCAGCAAGAGTTCAACAGAGTCATCTGCCCAAAAACCCTCCAACATTAATTCCCAAAATATAATGGCAGAAAAATTGATTACCAGGGGAAGAAATATTTGAAAAACAGGTAATGCTACTCCACTTAGCATCGAGAGATTTGATGCATACAATGACAATACTGGTCTTTGGGGATTGGATACCTAATTGGAAGGATCACTTTAAAGATCTAGAGAACCTTGATTAAATGTTAATTAATATACAACTTAAGGCGTCAGCCCCACCCATCAATAACCCTACCATCATCTGAAATCAATTAATCAAATCCTAGGTTTGATAAAGTGAGGTAAAATGTTGCAATTGGGTTTTCAATAACCACAGTATATTGACTCTGGCCATAATACCCTTACTATCCTATATACATCACCTTTACCCTCCTTTCAATTAATGCCATAATACCTTTCTAACATTTTTAAGACCCAAACATAAGAATTTGATTAATTCGCCATACCCTTGTCCCATTTATCTGTGTACGCCAGATTATTCCTATCAATCCACCATCATGTACTTTTTCTAAAACTTTCTCTCGCCTGAATTTAAGCATTTATCAGTTCAGTATACTATCCTGACTTATGACATATTGATCCCTATTACTTATCAACTGAATGCCTAGTTCCTTAACCAATTCCATTCTCGTCAATCAAACATTACCAAAGTTATAAACTGAATCTGTCCCAGATATAATTGTTAATTAAAACCCTAAAAATGGGACCACCGTTAACAGATAATTACTAAGATGACCCAATGTCAACAGACCACCTCCAAGATGTGCTCAATATTAGACAGATGACTGTCAGGTTTCAGACGTGTTTATCAAAAGACTATTAACAGACCATAAGAAGGAATTGATAGAAGATTTGGGAGCTAAAGTGAAGCCTGACTCACCAGATGTCATGGTATACCTTTAAAGGGCCTGGTACTGGAATAGAAACAAACACAGCAATGCACCAACTAGTCTAAGTATTCCTATAGAAAAGTGGACTCCCCTTACGCTGGATCTTCAGTGCTGGAAGTACCAACAAGACTGCAGAGTAAAGAATTTTCATTTTGGATACACTGGTTCATTTAGGCTGGATACACAGTACTTTAAGTCCAAAACAAGAATATAGCAGATTTGGAAGATTTATAATAAAGCTTAAAACATATCAACTAAGTTTATTCTAAAGGAATAATGTTTTCATACAGTTATACCTGTTTGAGTGCCAAATACCTGTGCAAATATCGCAAATTGAAGTTCTGATTGAGCAATCAGCCTCATCATTAATCAGTACTTTCTATAACAGCTCACTTAAAGTATTAGTGGGTATATCCACTTTGCATATGGATACCTTGGATAGTCATTAATTAGGAATTTTGGGCTCCAATTCTTACCTGTTTTAATAGCCCAGTTAACAATATTAATCTATTGAAAACTGGTTGAAGGTAACAAGCTTACAGTTGACACCAAAAAACTCTTTAATTATATACTTGATGTTATGCCTTCCTACGCCAAGTCACATAAGGTGTGAGGTTAAGTTGGGAGCTAAGTAGTTTAATATGCAAATGCCAATATCAATTAGCATATTCCTGTTGACTATAAAAATTGTCTTACTGTCAAACTCGTTCCATTTTGATTTAATGCATTCCATAACGTAGCTTTACTAATAACTTGTTTTTTGCTCTTGATGCCATAAGGACTTTTTATCACTACAATCCTATATTATGAATGACCATGCGATGATACAAACTTCTTAGTTGCACAACTGCCAGTATTAGGGGCTGCTCTTTTGAAATATTTACCTTGTGTTGGATGTAATTACTCCACTTGAAGAAAGTTAGGAGATTAACAGTGATAAGTTTGAGTTTGGGCCCAGTTATGCTTCATACTAGGGTTTGGCATTGCACATGGGAACGCATCATCTCAGTGAAATATTCTACTCATATTCTTGTTTCATGGGGCCTGTAAATTAAATCTATGTCACCCTCCCTCTTTGGCCAGAAGAAAATTACAGCAGCATTAGAACCACTTTTGCTTTATTTAAGAGTAAGGTGTGAATTATCAATCAAATATTCTGTTCTAAATTTGGATCAATGGTAACACATGGGTCATATACCAGAGTTTTAACAGGTTAAACATGTCAATTTTCTTTATCTTCCCTTCAAGTTTATTCAGTCATGTTTCCAAATCCCATATGAGTGAAATTCTACTTAGGATTTTTTTGTTTCATCTCATTGACTGCTAGGCCCTGTTTGTTGAACAGTGTGCTTAGGTACAAGAACGTTTGTGTGGGAAAATGGGTACTAGCTTTTATGTCTCATGACATAATTGTGGGAATGGATTGCAGAAACAAGGTTGAGCGTATCATATATAAAGGCATAAAGTTGGCCGCCCTCCCTGCTTTGAAGCTTACCCTAGACCAATAAAAGATAAGGGCTAAGTATGTCCAGGTTGGATCTTGGGCTTCACATGATGGGCTGACCAGTATACATCAATGGCGCTCATATGTACAAAGTATACTTTCAACAAAGATAGATCATTACTTTTGGTCAGAAAATGGGATCCAAGTACCTTTTTATTATCATTCTAAGTCCACAATAATCAACTGGAGTCTAAACCTTGAGTTTGGGCTTACTCAAAGTAATGTATCACTCAGGACAACAAGTTGATTCATTTGGCCAAATTTGGATCGTCCTTCAGCTAATTCATGGTGACCCACCTACCATATATTCATTTATGCATACCAACATACTTTTAGTTGTCCCTTTTAATTAAAACCCATATTATAATTATATCTTATTTTGATTTCCTATGTGACTTTTCTAGATACCTCCTCAATAAGAGGTCTCTATTATTATAAATGTTGGCATTTTAAGTGATACTTTGTTCTTTTTATGGTATTGGTTTGTTTTTAAGAGCATGGATAAGTTTCCTCTTCTCCTCTATGGGAAATGAAGATTTTTAGATGGTAGACCAAGGTGGGCTAATTAGGTTAAGCTAGGGCCTCTGCGTGGCGAAACCAGGGAAAGCCTGTGTAAACATGGGTAAGTAGCTAACACCAGAATCCAGAGAGGCACGTTGGTCGGGTCCTGTAGTGGCCTGAAAGAGTGTGGGATGGTAGTGATGACTGTGACGACCTGTTCTTGTGGTGTCTACCACTCCCTGAGGGGAGAATATGGGCAGGAAGGGGGGTTTGAGTCGGGCAGGATGCCTGTCAAATGGCCTTCCCACAAGCTTGGGTTGCACAGGTGCGGACCCCAGGACAAGGGAGGGGAAATCCTGGTTGGCTGCGCTTTGATGCACCGCCTACAATAAATGCCGCAGTTTGCCAAGTTGGCTTAAGCTCAGCTAGCTGCCAGTTCAGTTGTCATGAGCCGTCTGGTAGCAAAATGGATCATGCAAGAAAACTAAGGCTGATACAAAAGGACTCCAAGGCTTCCTGGACAAAAGGAGCCGGAGAGCATCATCTCCATTAAAAAAATGAAGGTGACAAAGGGGAAGGTTTCAGCTTCTCCCCCTCAGGGGCCTTAAACTGGGGGTCATTGGGTCTTGTCCCCACAAGGGGGACGAGAATCATATAGCTGTCCTGGATGGTTCAGATGAGCTGCCCAGTACTTAAACAGGGCGGGCATGTGTCAGTTTAGGGGTAGCGTGAGCTATTACCAATTGCAGTCGGGCCCACATTTTAAGTGATGCTTAGATTCATGCAGCCCTAGTGTGGTGAAGGACAGTACTCAGGCCTTCATCCCGCAATAGTTGCCCAGACTAGGAGCCCCTTAGGGCTTTTAAAACTCAAAGTGTTTTAGACACTCTCCTGACATAAGACAACCAATCTACCATTTTATAATTCTTGTGGCAATTTTTAGGTGTAGGACTCTCTCTTAGCAATAAAAGGGTGAGCTGGCTATTTTTCAAGGTAATTATACTCCTCATTATGAATTATTGAATTTTTTGGATGTTGCAAGGCTAAGTTTTTCTTTTTTACATTTCGTGGGAGGACTCCAACACTTCCTGCATGCACCTGGCGGTTTAAGACCTTTCTAGGCTCTTTTGTGATTATTCTGAGACCTACCTCAGAGTTGGGTATTGATAAAAAAATTGCGCTGTCTTCTATTTCTTATAAAGCTTCTATCAATTCTAATAAAAGCAGCCCTTATTTGCTTCCTTGTAGCGCTGACTTGCTGAATTTTCTTTAACTCAGTGCACTTAATGGGTATTTGTAGATTTTAGAAACCATCTGTTGTCAAATTGTTGAGTAAGCTCAAGAAATCACGTACTTCAGATCTTCCCATTAAGTTTCTTTAAAAAATGCCAAGAACTAATTCCTGCCTCATCCTAGATCCCATTTTTTAATCCTTTAACACTTCTGGAATCGTCAAGCACCTCTCCTCAACTATAATGAATTATTTCCATGCAACTCAAGTTCCAAGTACTCAGTAACCCATTGTACTCACTGTCAATTGATCTTTTAACGGGATGTCCTTGTTTCAAGGCCTATTCAAGTATATTTTTTCCTTTAGTTATCCAATAAATATGCCTTTTATCTGGATTTAAGTTATGTTCTCAGTTTCACTCCCTGGAAGTAGATCATCCTATGGAAGGGATTATAGAAATCGGTCCTTGTTAAGCAGACAGAGGTCATAAAATCAAGAGGATTGGCCAATTCTAGGAGGTAACTATTAACTGTGCAGTAGTGTGCATTTATGCACATTACAGCATTGTTCTCACTTCAGGTGGCACACGTTAAACTTATCATTTCCATTGAACTATAAAGTCTAACACAGGAGAAGATGACCCAAATAAGTAAACATTGTGTTACACGTCAATCCACTCAGCCCTTCTCAGTTGGTATAAGCTGAGATAGGATGGAGATACTCCCATCAATTTGAATGATTCAATTCTTACACCTTTACCCTGGAGCAAATCAAGCATATTGGTCCAATATTTCTATGAGAACTCTAATTACTAGAATTAAAAAACAGCCAACCTCTTGTCCTCCGTATTATACCTATGACACAATTAAGACTGCTATGTCAAGAATATGTGCAATATTGTGTCATAAAATATAGTCAATTTAAATCCTTCTAAGTAGCATGAAAAGATCTAGGCCAATATATTCTGGGGTACTTGTAACCCACATTATGCAATTCTCAGATGATAATAATTCATCACGCTTTACTTATAACAGTTTAAACAAAAAAACAGACTATGGATGCTATGCACTCATTACACAATTAGTGGAGAATAGCTTCCAAAGAGTCTTGGCTTTGCGCTATCTTGGCAACAAGCCAAGGGTGAATTATTGGCTACTTGGAGATGCTTAGGAGGACAACTTGAGTTAGATCTTAAATCTATAGAGGTTCAGTTGTTCCCGCAGTTCTCAGAAGGCTGGAGTGACTTCATTTCTAGAGAATTAAACTTTAAACTAAAAATAAATATGAGTTGTAAAAGGTACTTTTATAAGAAAAAGGTTTTTACTATTTAAAGTAGAAGAAAAAATCAGGAATTTTATTAGTGATAGGAAAATACCACGTGTGAGGGTGGAAGGAGATTCAGGAGTGAAGGAGACAATGGCACAGTCCAGGTACAGAGCTGTAGGAGATCATGATACCTTGTTGAAGGCTGGACTGAGATTAAAGAATGGTAACACAATCAAGCGGTTTCCATTATCTGTTATTAGAAAGCCAATATGCAATAAGGCATAATATGTGGCTGAGGTGGTAAATTAGATGAGTAGAGGTCTTAAACACTGAATACATCCTCAGGCCTAATATCAGGATAATTAGTAACTTGGCTCAAGTTTTCTTCCCTTTTTGATTGGTCAGTGAAGCCTTAATGGGGCAGTTTATCCAGAGTTTGTTAGATCATAAGCTTGGTTTTATAGGAAATTTCTTAGTGCTTGAAAATATTAGTACTAGTGATTTTTGGCATTGGTCCTGATAAAACATTAGGAGATAAATGATACTAATATTGGGCTTAAACCCCAATTGAAATCTAAATTAGTGACTATAAACTGATGTCAATAAAAATGATAGTAAAGTCAAAATTGATTAAAGTAATTAATATCATAACGCTAAAGCTGAGGCTTCACCTAGATTAAGGCAAAGTCCAACAAGGAGTATTACAGGCTGTGGCACAAACCACAAGCTCAGCCACCAAATCTCTTAGCAACTGGGTGTATATATTGGGCAACTGAAATAAAGTGAAATCGAAATCATCTGCCAAGCCATGACCAAGAGATATGTTACTGCCGCATGAGTACACAAAATAAATCAATTTCAATTAGAGGCTAGGAACACAATATATGCTGTACTAACGAAATTCCAGCAATCTGGATTGGTGGAGTAACTTATCCAGTACATGCAACAGGAGATTCAAGTTTCAGCTCAGCACATCAGTAGTACTTCTGAAGCAATCAATTTCCTCCAAAGGGAATAAGACAACTTTGAAGTCAACAGACCACCATGCAAGAAAATCAAAGATTTGAAGGTCACTTGTGTTACACTGCATAATGATTTAGGGGATGTCCTACAAGAAAATAAAGACCTCCACTAAACACACTCAACCTCAACGCTCTATGCCAGCTTCACTGTTAGCTGTGTTTCATTCCTTGGGGCCCCCATCTCAACCTTAAAGCTGTACTGGTGAACATATAAACCCAGGACCCCAAGTTAATTCTTCCTAGAAGACTTTATTCTACCTCATCTTGCATACCCTTTCAGTCTTTTCAATAATTATATCATGTAAATTTATATGAATTTGATTGACTTAGAATTTGCAATTCTTTCTAAAGATGTTCAAGATGACTATGTATTGGCCTGAAGTTTTTATAAGGCTTTCACTATGGTAAACTTCTTGGATGACCAAAGCCTTATTAATTATGCCCTAGCCTTCGTGAAGATAATTGAAGTTTCTCAGATGTTAAAAAGTGCCATTTTAAGAGAATTTAGTAGTCTAGAAAAAACTGCCACTTGCAAGGCCAAGGTCATTACTATCCAATCTCAGAAAAGAACATTTCTGAGTTTGCTAATAAAATCTATCATATTTCTCTGGTGTTACTAGGGGAAAAAGTGATGGTCAATTTTGATGTGAAAAGTGCATGCCAGGATGCTACTAAGGATTACCCTGAGTTTCATTTGTCACTACTACCAATAGTGTTCAGGAAGTTAGACGCCCCATAAATGATTGAGTATCTATGATAAAACAATGTTACCTTTTGGGCCAGCTAATGTCAAAAATAAAGAACCCACAATCTAATCAACTCACAAGTAACACTAAAAATACAATAGGAGTTGGCTAATACAATAAAGGGTCCTAGGATCTTGATTTGGATCTACCATCATGACTTGTTGGACTTGAAACTACAAGAGCCACTATGCAGCAACATGTCCAAAGAAGTGTCCTAGCAAAAAAAACAATGTGACCTCCCCATGGATAATGAGGATCAGGTAAAAGACAACTGGAAAATAGAGGAGGGATACTCTATTGCCAGAAAAATGATTATCTCAATCCAGAGACATGAAGAAGCTACCCAAAAATTACTCCCACAATCAATTGATGGCCCTGACAATCAAGTTTTATCCTTTTTTTAGAGCCAGCATGTGCCTTGGAGAACAAAGGCTGAAAAATCATCTTTAAACTCTCCACTACACAACTAATGGAGCAACCTTTTTTAGGGGAAGTTGAAGACTTTATTTCGCTGCCCTCTCTGAAAGGAGGTAAGGTCGCCTTGCTTTTAGAGACATTACTCACCCATTTCCAATATGTTGGAGAAAAAGAAACTTCAAGATTGACCAAGTGGACGCTCCTGCCATACTTCATTAAACTCAAATTAAAAATACTATTATAATTGCGCTCACTTTATATACATGTGAATAAGATTCAAGTAATAGCAATAGTGGATAGCGGAGAGTCAGTAAGTATAATCTCAAGTCATATTGCAAACAGACTGAAATTTTCCCTGAACGTAATTCATCAACAACAGTTTAAACTGCCAGTCCTGAGTGCACTATCAGTAATGGACTTTAGTTCTCTACCAATAAGATTTGGCACCCTAAAAGTTAGTTCTCCAGCTATTGTATTGCCTATTCACAATTATCAATTTTTTAATCAGTATCAGATTCCTTAAGCTCTATAGAGCTGCCCTTAACTATAAAGACAATGTTTAAAAATCCTCAGCCAATTTCTGCCTCTTCACTACTCATTGGAAGATAAGTTCTCTTTACTAAACGCAAAAATTTTAATGATGTAACTTACACAGATGGGTACTTTATATGTTACAATAAAGTTGAATACCAAAGTTGGGCCTCTAAACAATAACAATAAAGTTAGGGTATCCTACAATGAGTAGTCTATAGTTTCAAGGTACTTTCAAAATAACAGCGGGTTGTAAGCACTGGGTTTTTGTCATAATTAAATGACATGATAGTGGGCACCAACCTTAAAGATAAGCTGGGCGACAGGAGGCCCAGAAGGTGAAGCTTCAGGACCTCCCTGACCTCAGGCACACATTAGACCATCGCTGGGTACAAGCCAAATATGCACAGGTTGGTACTTTTGAAGTGCAGAACGCCCAGCTCCTTGCATCGGCCCAGGCGTTAAAACGTACAGTTTATTCAATTAAAAATGATGGTTCTATTTAATTGATCAAGGAACGGGGGTTTGAAACCTATTCCATTTATGAAACTATGCAATTGTGTCTGATACAACTTCAATTGATTACTAAAGTGAAGTCGGTTATAGTGTATACTACCAATTTAGATGGTAGTGTCTTTCTATTGGTGAATCAGTGCTTGGGACCGCTTCAGCAGACCCCAAATTACCCTTGACAAAGTTTAAATTTTGATTTTGTGACCAACATTCCTTTTTGGTTGCCTTTCTTAAATAAACTTCCCTATCTTTCCCGTGTTCTATTATGTTATTTTGGATGATCCTGTGCATGGACCCGATTGAGGAGGTCTTGCGCTATGTTAACCATTCCATTTTGGATATTATTAGTTTATTCTCTTGTGCACCGTTGATTCTCCCAGGTTTCCTCCAACCTGGGACACTTACCACTTCTTCCCTTTTGCACTGCGTCGCTTTGGTTGGTTATTTCTTATTATGATCGCTCCTTTCTACTTAAGTTCCCAGGCATTGGCCTTATGCACCGTGACGTTTTTGGCTGGGAACAGGAGAGTTATAGACACTCTCCTTACATTAGTTGCCCAACCCTTTAATTTTATGTGCATGAACTTTTTCTGTGTGGGACTTTTCCAAAGTGTAAACGGTGGGCGCTAGCAGTGGGCTTCAGCTGTGGTCAGTCACACCACTGTTTCCTCATTTCTCTGAACGTTAGAGTAACTTGGCATTATTATGGCTGCCTCCAACTAAGAACCCACCCTTCATGCTCATACCTGATGGATATATATGCTTCTTGGTCTGAAAGTCATGATTCCTGAATTTCTGCCAAAATTACAATATTTAATTTAAATAAGCGGGTTTTACTTTGACAGCACGTTTAGATGATGCTGGCGGAATTGGTGCATATAGGCCTGGGGGTGTTGGCCTTGGATAACGTTGAACATTCCATTGAAGTTAAGGGAATAGGGTTATTCGCATATAAAAACGTGTTTTATGACGAAAATCTTATTCAAACCGCTGAGCCATTTATTAGCTTTTATTGCCTGGATGAGAACCCTATTCTAGTATATCAAATTACCCCTGAGAACCCTCGTTTGACCCCACCATAATCCATGGAACTCAGGAAGTGGAGAAAGAACTTCGTTTTAAATATAATAAAGTATATGCACCTGCAGAAGGCATGGTGGGATATGTGACCTCAGTAGTAAGAGTGGCCAAAAATCCCTCCCCATTCTATGATTCCAAAACATACCCTGATTGCTTGCTTGAGCCAGAGGAAAAATTTTCTGGTGATGTGTTGTTGTTGTCCGCCATAAATAAAGACCATTCTTGGTATTTTCTACTGACTGCTATCCTTTCCTCTCCTTTAGGGAAACTCAACACCACTATTCTTGTTGATACTGGCGCCACTGAAAACTCTATGGACCAGAGCCTAGCTGACTACCTTGATCTGAGTTACTTGCCAGGTGGTATGGTTAAGGGAGGGGCGTCCCAAGGTATTCCCACTCTGAAGATCATTGGGACAGTGGACTATCAGGTTGGCAAGTACCACATGTCTGATCAGTTTTAAGCTATCAAAAACCTCTTGTACCCTATCATTTTGGGTGTTGGGTGGTGGCGGAAGCTTGACGTTAGAGCTAACCTGAAAGAGAATACCCTATCCCTAACATTAAAAAATTGTCGCACATTAGTTGTTTCTTTGTCAGAGGATAACGCCCAGGGCGAATTGCCTCACTGGCCCCACCTTCAAACTTCTCAGCCTTGCCTCTATGTGGAAGCCCACTGCGGAGGTTCCCCTACCTTCGTGTTTGGATGGTTTGGAATCTTCCTTTGATGCAACATCTGCTGATGTATTACCTGATCATTCCGAGTACAATTGTGAATTTAAACTCATTGTGGATCTTGTGAAGATTTCTTCCCCCATTTACCCATTGAATGTCTGGGAAATTGGAGGCGTTAGATGTGTGGGTGAAAGAACAGTTAGCTAAATGTGCGATTTTTTAACGTACCTCCCCTGTATGCTCCTCACTTCTCTTTGTTGAGAAGGCTGATGGTACTCTGCGCCCATGCATAGACTATGGGAACCTCAACAACGTTACTGTACCAGACCTTTATCTGATCCCTTTAAATTCACAGATTGCACGCTATGTGGAGAAGGCGAAGGTCTTTTCCAAGCTAGATTGCCTCAATACGTTTAATCATATTTGGATTAAAAAGGGACAAGAATGTTTAACCACATTCCATAACAGAAAAGGGATATTCCAGTTTTAGGTCATGCCCTTTGGGCTTAAGAATGCCCCTGCTATTTTTCAACGCCGCATTGATGCAGCGTTGGGGGACTTGTTAGGGGTATGCGCGGTTGCCTACATGGATGATAATCTGGTGTTTTCACCAGACCATGAGTTCCATGAAGTACATCTTCGGCAAGTGGTGGAGAGGTTAAGAGCAGCCCGCCTCACGCTAAAGATCAGTAAGTGTGAATTCTTCAAGTCCCAAGTCACTTTTCTGGGCAACGTCGTGTTTGACCAAGGACACATGATAACTCCAGAAAAGGAGAAGGCTATTTTTGACTGGCCCACCCCAACTTTGGTCAAGGAATTGAAAAGCTTTTTGGGGACGTGTACGTTCCTCAAGAAGTTCATTCCATCCTTTCCAAGGTGGCAGCGCCCTTTATAAGGCTAGCGGTGCAAAGGTGCTTCAGTGGTCCACCGTTTTGGAGGATGCTTTCCAAGCGGTGAAGTGCGCCCTGTTATCCACGTCTGTCCTTCACCATGTCGACCCTTCAAAAGGGTTCATTGTGTCTACTGATGCCTCCAACTTCGCCATAGCGGCTGCCTTGTTACAAGTAGGCAAAGATGGGATAGAGCATCCGGTGGGATATTTTTCTAGGAAAAATGTTTTTGCCTGAGTTGAATTGCGCCGCTTAAGACAAGGGGTTACTAGCAGTGATGGAGGCGCTAACTTATTGGCGTCACCACTTGCATGGCTTTACCCAGCCGTTACATGTATATGAAGATCACCGTGCCTTGATGTACTACTGCTCCCTTCATGTCCTAACCCCATGGAAGACCCGTTGGCATTAGACCCTTGCACAATTTTCCTTTTATTAAGAGTTCACCAATGGCAAGTATAATGGTTTGGCGGATGCTTTTAGCCGCAGCCCTGCTTTAGCTCCCAATTCAAAGGAGTTAGAAGTTTATAACACACAGGTGATGATTTTGCCAAATAAAATTATGTCTCAACTTCCCTCTCCCCCAGCCAACGGGCCAGCGCTTACACCTCTGGAAAATGTGTAGGAATATAGTATGTTTAGAAAGATAGACTTTTCTCAGCCGCTATCAGCCAAACATACTATGATACCTACGAAGAGAGTTTTGAATCAAGAGGATCTATCCAGGGGCTATTACGTGAAGGATGAGATGGTGTGGTTTAAGGGGCGCCTATGGGTTCCTGTTGGTCACTGCGCCTGGAAATCATCTAGTACCATCATGATGGACTCACCATTGGTCATTTTGGTAAAAAAAGACTTTGGAGATAATATGACGCACCTACAATTGGAAGGGCTTGACTGCTCAGATGGGACGATATTGTAAAAGTGCTTTATCTGCAACCAAATGAAACCAAATCGTCAACCTTTAGCGGGGTTATTGGTACCAGTCCAGAAGGCTGAAGTGCCCTGGACTTCCCTATTGGTGTATTTTATTGTTGAATTACCTGCCTCTGAGGGCTATGATGCCATCATGGTGGTGGTGGACTGTTTTACAAATTTTGTCCAAAATATTCCTTACAGAACTACAATAACCGCGGCTGAGATAGCTAGGCTTTTCGTCACTCATGTGTTTGCGCTCCATGGGGTTCCTTAAAAAGATTAGCAGATACTAGGAACCCCAAATTACCTTCGTCTTTTGGGAAGAGTTGTGTAAGAAACTTCAGATTCGCCCCTGCCACTCAACTGTCTATCACCCCCAATCAGATGGGAAGACTTAACTAGTGAACCAGTGTTTGGAACAGTTCTTGCGGTGTTACACCACCGAGGATCATTCATATTGGGTTTCTCACCTTCCTATGGCCCAATTTAGTTACAACAACAAATTTCATTCTTCAATCAGTTGTTCCCTTTTTTTGCCAACCATGGCTTTAACCCCGCCTTTAACATGGAGCCCAGCTGTGGTTCTAAGGTTGAAGTGGTGGTGGACTTTGCAAAGACTATCAAGAAGGTCCACCAGGGGGTTTCCACAAGTTTGGAGGCGGCAATGCAAGTGTATAAGGAGAATGCTGATGGTGAGTGCCGAGTGGGTCCCACGTATAAGGAAGGGGATCTCGTGGTGCTTAATGCTCATAATATTCCTATAAAGAAGCCATGCAAAAAGCTGTGTCCTAAGAGGATTGGTCCTTACCGTGTTGTTAGAAAGGTAGGCCATGCCTTATACCAGTTATATACTCCTTCTTCGTTTTGAATCTTTACTGTCTTTCATGAGAGCAAATTGATGTTGTTTGAGGGCCCCTCATCAGAGTCTCCTAAGGCCTATCTCATGGATGGGGCGCCAGAGTGGGAAGTGGAAGAGATAGTAGCCTCCCGCTGTGTTAAGAGAAGACTTGAGTACCTGGTATCTTGGAGGGGTTTTGACGCTGCAGAGAATAGCTGGATCCCAGCATGTGACTGTGTGAATGCCCAAGATCTGATTGAAGCTTTCCATAAGCGTTTCCCCCAGGCCGCTGGATCTCAAACCAAACCCTCTGTTGCCGCAATGAAGTTGTCCCCAGCCCACAAGAACATTTCCCTAGCGCAAGCCCCTGGAAGGGGGGTTGAGCCCCATCAGGAGGAGAGGGTATTGTCATGGTTAAATGACATGATAGTGGGTACCAACCCTAAGGATAAGGCTGGGCGACAGGAGGCCCATAAGGTGTTGCTTCAGGCACTCCCTGACCTCAGGCACACAGACCAACGCTGGGTACAAGCCAAATATGCACAGGTTGGTACTTTTGAAGTGCAGAACGCTCAGCCCCATGCATTGGCCCAGGCGTTAATATTAATGGTTTATTTGAATAGCAATGACAGTTCTACTTGGTTGATTAAAGAATGGGGGTTCAAAACCCATTCCATTTACGAAACTAAGCATTTGGGTCAGATCCAACTTCTTAAATTAATTGAGTGAAGTCAGTTTTGGTGTATACTACCAATTTGGATGGTAGTGTCTGCCTATTGGTGAATCAGTGCTTGGGACCGCTTCAGCAGACCCCAAATTACCCTTGACAAAGTTTAAATTTTGATCTTGTGACCAACATTCCTTTTTGGTTGCCTTTTTTAAATAAACTTCCCCATTTTTCCCATTTTTTATTAAGTTATTTCGGATGATCCTGTGTGTGGACCCAATTTGAGGAGGCCTTGCGCTATGTTAACCATTCAATTTTGGATATGATTAGTTTATCCCCTTATGCACCGTTGGGTCGCCCAGGTTCCCTCCAACATGAGACGCTTACCTCTTCTTCCCTTGTACACCACGTCACTTTTGGTTGGGTATACTTATTTTGATCTCTCTTTTCTACTTGAGTTCCCTGGCGTTGGCCTTGTGCACCATGTACTACCACGCTGGTAACAGGAGAGTTATAGACACTCTCCTTACAGTTTTCCATGGACCTACTAGAAGGATTGGTGGGAGAGATCTATCCCCATATAATGAGCCTAGAATTTACCCCACGCCACTCCAGATTGTTAATTTCTGGGAATTAAGAGGTCTTCGCTTTTCTGGCCAACTTACCCGCCCAGAAGATTACAATGAAGAAAAATAAGAAGATTGCCTAAAATTCACCTTATACCCTGAGATGAAATTCATTATGTCAAATTTTTATGGAGGTTATTGAAGTTTTTTTAGATGAAGTGCCAGATGTTTGATCTGTAATTTACTGAGAATAGTTAAAAGGCTATTGTAAGAGAAAAATATCAAGCATTGGTGCTGCTACAAAAAGATTCTTAGATATCTGTCAATAATGACTATGACTTGAGGTGTGTTAAAAATTTAGCACTATATTTACAACAGCAATGCCTGGCCTATATGTTCTAGGCGTATATGATGAAGTGGATCTAACAATGAGGTTGTGCACAAAGAGATTGATCAGCTAATGCAACAAAGCATGATTGTCCTCTCCTGCAGTCCATGGCTAGCCTAATGCTTATCATTAATAAGAAATATGGCAATAACTGGATGGTGATTTATTATTTTTCAATTATATAAAATCACTTAAAAAGTTCGTAACCTTTGCCTTCAATAGACGATGCTCTTAAATATTGGGGGGCCAAAACCCTCATTGCGCTAGATCTTTAATGTGGTTATTGGAAAATTGACCTGCCTAAAGATGAACAGGAGAAATTTGCAATCATCACACCCAAGGGCTAACCAGCCAACCCATAAGCCCCAGGGTCTTTGCAACACGCCTGCAATTTTCAGCGAGCATTAGACTCTATTTTAGGTAACATAAAGTTAAGCTGAATTTTATAGATGTCAATGATATCAATGTGTTTTTACGTACTTTCTATCAAAATATGTCCCACTTAATGGAAGTATTCCATATGATAGCTAAGGCTCAGTTGAATATAAAACCATAAAAAGTCAATTCTATAAGACTACATGGATCATTTAGGCCACATTGTTGACACATTAGGGTATGAATACAACCCCCAAAAGCTTGACATCATTAATCACATGGAAAAAGCCTGGAAATAAACAATATATACAGGTATTACTTGGGATGGTAGGGTATGGTTACTTCATTAAATGTTTCACTAAGTTAGCTAAATCATTATTTCATTTGATAAGGAGTGGAGTGTCTTTTTAATGGTCTGCAGAGTGAAAAAAAACATTTTTTAACAAGTTATGTGCTACCTAACTCAACCCCCATTGTTCGCTACCCAATCTTTAACCAACCTTTTATTTTTAATCTGACACCTCATTAACTTACATTAGAGAGCGGCACTTTCCAAAATGCAATGATCATGTGCGAGGAACACCTGGCCGGCTTCCATAGCCATTCCCTAACCAAACCTGAGAGGTACTATATGGTAACGGATTGTTAAATGTTTGGCTGTCATCTTCACTTGCAAAAAATTCCATGTATATCTGCATGGAAACATGTTTCAGGTTCACCAATCATATTTTGCTATTATGGCTTTATACCCTTAAGTAACCTGATGGGTATTTGGCAAGATGTGTTCTTAAGCTTCAGGCTTATGACTACAAAATCATACATTGCCCTGGGTCTTTACATAGTAATGCTGATGGTCTCTCTAGACTGCATATCATTTTAATGTTTTCCCCTTTCGCTGACCAGCTATTTAATAAGATGAAGGCTCGCTAATATAAAGATGAGCAGCCTATCATTTGATAAATTTATACCAATTACTTTAAAACTGAACGTTAAAATATCATACTTTAGAAAATTGAAATGATGGCCAAAAACGTGTATATCCTCTCCTATCTGAAATACTTCTAATTATGAAAGCCCATTAAATTTTTGGCCATGGTGGGCTTACCAAGGCTTTAAAGCAGGTACAACAGAGACTTAATTGGAATCCATGAGGTTTGATATCATGAACATTCTGATGAAGTGTCAAGAATGTCAATATAGTCTTTTAAACCACCACTACCTATCAGCTCATTACTTCTAATAAGCTTACCATACTATATCTAGAAATATTATAGGCCCTTTGTCCATCAGAAATTTAAACCAATACACCATTGTAACTATTGAACACCTAGCTAAGTGGGACAAAGCCAAACCCATTTGAAATACTGGGGCGGTCACAACAGCTAAGTTTATTTTGGAGAACAATATACACTGACACAGGTCCCCCAAGTTATACTAACTAGTAATGCCATCAACGTTATGTCCAAATACACAGATTTAATGAACTCATGGGAGTTTTAAGGCTCTTGGTTGCTTTATAACACCATGAGACTAACAGTATTGTAGAAAGGGTAAAGGGCCTTGCAGCAAATACTATGTAAATTCTCCGTTGCATCCCCTTTATAATGGACTAATTATGTCTAGGTCATCATGTTTACTTATAACATCAGATATCATAGCTCCACGGAGGTTTCGCCCTTC
The DNA here is from genome assembly GCA_022478985.1 of Massospora cicadina. Classification (NCBI taxonomy): domain Eukaryota; kingdom Fungi; phylum Entomophthoromycota; class Entomophthoromycetes; order Entomophthorales; family Entomophthoraceae; genus Massospora; species Massospora cicadina. The sequence goes on from JAKSZP010002946.1 coordinate 105,364, forward strand.
CAACTACTCTATGGCTGACAACCTGCCTTGCCACCCCTACTTCATTCTATTATAGAAGATGAGTTGAAATTTTACCTAAGGAGCACTTTAATTGTTTAGTTAGGGCATTAATAAGAATTCATACTGAAATCTATGGATTGGATCTGACTAGTAATATCAACCAAAAAGTCCAAGATGACGTTCACCAAGATACATTGCATTTGTTTAAAGAGGGTGATTAACTATCATATTGTGATACAAATGTCTTTAGACGAACACATAACTTGACTTTCTTTTAAAAAAGACCCTACATAATCCTAGCTTGCTCTCTTTTGACGTTTATACCACCAAACACTTCTCCAACAGGAGGTTCATTAACAGGGTATATGAACAACTCCTGAGACCCTGTCATTACTGTCATCCCATCCATAATTGAGTTACCAAAAGTATGAGTTAAGTCAAGGGGGAGATATGCTGTAGAATTAATGTCTCAAATATAAGAAATTGTAAGATTTTGCTCTTCTCATTAAGTTTTCTTAAAAACAAATGCCCAAAAACTTGTAGCTGTCTCGTCCTAAAGTTCACCCTTCTCTTTGAGCCCCTAACTCTTCTAGAATCATCACGCGTCTGTCCTTGACTTTAATGAATCGTTTCTTTTATGCTGAGTAAAATTGTATCAATTATACTAATTGTACTTGCTGTTGATTAATTCTCTATTGGGACGTCCTTGTCCCAAGAATGATGAATTTAGTATAAATATTCAACTGATTAACCAAATAAATATACCTTTTACCCAAATTTAAGTTGTATTTTTGGATTCACTTCCTTAAATTATAAAGGCATTTACCAAAGATTAAAGAAAATCAGATCAATTCAAGCAGATAGCGTTCATAAAATCAAGAGGAGAGATCGAGATTACCATCTAGTACTAAAAAAAAGAGGAGAGATCGAGTTCTAAAAGGGAAT
>JAKSZP010002947.1:0-105957 GCA_022478985.1 Massospora cicadina
CACAAGTTTGGAGGCGGCTATGCTGGTTTATAAGGAGAAGCCGATGGAAAGCGCCAAGTGGGTCCAGCATACAAGGAAGGGGATCTTGTGATGCTTGATGCTCGCAACATCCCTATCAAGCAGCCATGCAAAAAGCTGAGTCCAAAGAGGATTGGTCCTTACCGTGTAATTAGAAAGGTGGGACATGCCTCATACCAGTTGGATCTTCCCTCCGCGTTTTGGATCTTCTCCATTTTTCATGAAAGCAAATTGACATTGTTTGAGGGCCCTCCTCCTATGGCTCCCGAGGCTTATCTTGTGGATGAGACACCAGAATGGGAAGTGAAGGAATTATTAGCCTCCCACCGGGTTAAGCGACACCTTGAGTACCTGGTATCCTGGAAAGGGTTTGACGCAGCAGAGAACAGTTGGGTGCCAGCATGGGATTGTGTACATGCTCAAGACCTGATCGAATCCTTCCATATTCGTTTTCCTGAGGCTGCAGGATCTCAGCCTAAGCCGGCTGTTGCTGCTATGAAGTTGCCACCAGCACATAAGAACTTCTTCTTAGCAAACGCCCCTGGAGGGGGGGTGGAGCCCAATAAGGAGGAGAGGGTAATGTCATGGTTGGATGACTTTATAGTAGAAACTGATGCTAAAGACAAGTCTGGGTGACAGGAGGCCCAGAAGGTGAAACTTCAGGCTCTTTATGACCTGAAACACACCTTAGATCAACGCTGGGTGCAAGCCAAGCATGCCCAGGTTGATACTAATGGGGTGCAAACCGCCCAGCCTCTTATCTCAGCCCAGGCACTAAAACAAACGATTTACATTATAAACAAAGATGGTTCAGTTCAGTTGATTGGAGAGTAAGGGTTCGAGTCCTGCTCAAGTTAAAAAATTTCAAGCTCAGGTAAAGTATGGCTTCAATCAATTACTTGAGTGAAGGCACTTTCAGTGTATTTTATTAAAACGGATGGAAGCGTCTGTTTATTGGAGCGTCAAGGCTTGGGCGCACTTCCGCAGAACCTGAATTTCCCCAGCCCAACTTTATATATGTTTTTGCGACCAACATTCCTCATTGGTCAACTTTCTTAAAATAAACTTTACCCATTATTTTTACGTTTTTCCAATGGTTCCTTGGGTGAACTTGGTGGTGGACCTCTTCAGAGAGGTCTCCAACTATGTGGGCCACTACCTATTATCACCATTTACCCAACTCCCTGGTGCTTTCTTGGGCCGTTTAGGTCCCCTCCAAACTGAGACACCCAAGTCTACTAGCGCCAAGTTAACCTTGACGATGGACTCCCCTTTGGTGTTTACTCAAGTTGGGAGGTTTCTTACTTGCCTGGTCTCATATGTGGTGCTTTACACCCTCGCCTGGGTTACCTTTTGCTCAAGCACCATTCTAGGTGCCTCATTTCCCATTCTCTTAACGGCTAGTTCCCTAGCAATGTGGGTTCACATCCCACATCACCGTGCTGGGAACAAGAGAGTTACAGACACTCTCTTGACACATATTGTTTTCAAAGCAGTGGATCTCCATTGTATGTGTTCAAAATTATTTTGCGTTTATATTGACCTCATCATAGTGAATCTTATTATTCTCAATGATGACATTATGAATTTTACAATTGGCAAGAGTATATAAAATCTGAAGACACAAATGCATAATGTACCAAATCTTAATTATATTTGACCTATAACTTAATTGGAGGCACCTATGTGTGTTTATCAGAGAAATATACAACAACTGGTCAGAACTGCTACTCAGCTGACCATGATGCATGCAATCCTGTTGAAGAGGATCCCAACTTTAAACTGTACTTTAAGATCATATACACACCTGGAGAGGAAATGATCATAATTTCCTCCTGATAGATGAGAACATCTTGGATGGCGCCAGTGATTGCCAGAAGGCTTGCCATGTGCAAGGATGTATGAGCCATGAGGCTCAGCAGACCCTTAGCGCAAGCCTAAAATCTGGACTATCTTGGACCAAAGTGAAAATATTCTCCTTTCAGAGTTTGGTAGTGAACAAGACATCCAGATTATGAAAAAAAGTTTCTCCTGATAAAAATGGGCAAGAATGAGTCAGTTTCAGGTTATTTCTCTTGCTACTATCTCAAGGCTCAACAGCTTTGGATCACAGGAACTATGTATTTGTCTACCATAAAAACTGTTTTATTGAGTTCATTGGAGATGCATATGACTCTCACAGTTAAGAGTGTAATGTCCCTCAAGGCGCTTATGGAAGTGTTATTTGACGTACAGGGGATGTACTAAGGTGAATTTATGGCAATGAGACCTACACCTCCCCCTTGATGAGTTAATAACGCTGCTTATGTTACCAACGATAAGGGTGATAAAACAAAGGATAAGAGTACCAAACTTCCTTTATGATTGCCATAACAAGAGATTGCCAGCAACAAGTGTCATCAACCTGAGCACTTTTACCAAAATTGTCTGCTACTTGCTGCTGAAAAGAAAGGCACTCCCACTAAAGAGGATACCCCTAACACAGTATAATGGGTGGATCTTCACACTGAGGGGTAAGATGATCACTAAGATGACAATTTGGCTAGCGCAGGAACCACATGTTAGGGTCACCTATCATGGTGGCTGTACCTGCTAGATTGAGAGTCCACAGCACTAGCAGATCACATCAAGTGATAACTATTTGGTTCAAGAGATTCAGCCTACCCAGGTCATCAGTTTAGTTGAAGAAGGTGAGTGTAAGTCTAGAAACCCAACCTCTTGGGTTAGATCGGGAAAAGTCCCTTTTAGGAAGAAGAAGAGACCTAATGCCCTTGTGGAGCCCTTGGCTCAACTGGGGGACTTGGGTCATGTAGTTGATGAACGTTGTATCACTGCATTGGCACCAAAAAACCCCACTACAGTACCCCATTTGGCTGCTTCTTCTCTAGTTGAAAGGATAAAAGAGGTCTGTAAAGAGGTAATACAGGCCAGAAGCCTTCAACAGCATCTTCACCTCCCACTGAGCCCCACTCCGCCATCTTTTACACCCTTGGAAAAGAAGGAAATGGACCTCAAAATTCAGGAAAGGGTTCCTGAGTCAGGAAACCTGGTCTGGGACAAGCAATCCGAAATTCTGGGTCTGGAAAACCAATCTGAGTTGGAAATTCACTTTCAGGAAATTTTAAAAAGCTTTTAAAAAATCTTCAGAATTGACCCTGCCAGAACCCAATTTGGCTGCCCCTTCATTCCAAGTAAATCCACTTATGTTTAGATTGGTGAGGGTCCCTCCCTGGCAATCCAATAATTATATTGCCAGAGATTTTATGACCTTTGCATAAGTCAGATGATGAAGCCCCAAACCCAGGCTGAGTACCCATGAGTATGTCAGCTACCGCTGCCCAAGAAAAATGTACTCATGGCCCCCTTTTCCCCATTTTGCATATATAAGGCAACTGCCTCTGTAAGGAGAAGTTGTTGGTTCATTTTCACCTTAAAGTTAAATAAAACTATTCTCTCCCAAACCTACTCTGCAAGCTCTGTCATTTTCTTCAATGTGCTTTTACTTAACCCAGCAAAGTACGCAGCAATCTGCAGACTAGGGCTGATTGTAAGTCCCGGAGAACGTCCCTTGGCTCTTGATTGGGCCATCTTCCCATTTCTGAATAAAAAGACACCGAAGAGGATGGCGGTACCCCTTGTTATTCAGGGCGATCTCGCTCATGTAGTAGACGAGCAATGGGTAACAGCTCTTCCACTTTGGATCCCACCCCCAGTACCCACACTCACCTCAGCAGAACTGTTGCAGAGAATTAGTGAAATATGCACCGAGATTGTCAAATTGAAATTGGTAAGATCTAATTTGAGTGGCAATCTGGTCGATGGCCAAATCTCAAATGGCTGGAAAGGCATGAAGACTGAGGTATCAGCTGGAACGCCTGATGGCTCCAATTTGATCAATAAGCTGACAGAACTAACATTGGGTGCCATTGATGAGGGATCAAAGTCCTCTGTTGGTAATTTGGTTGTTGCAGCTGATGTGCTGCCATTGACTGAACAGATGGTTCAGCGACCGAGAATGGGCGGGTTGGGCGTCCTGAACCCATTCTCAACCAAATGGACCCGCCCCTATGTGGGTCGGCCTTGGGAGATTCCCATCACTTGTTGGGCCAAACACCATCATGACAACTGTTGTAAACGTAGCTGAGCCCCAGTTTGGACGTTTGAGGTCAAACTGACAGAGACTCAGCCCACCGCCAAATTTTGCAATGTCAGTTCTCAAGGAATAAACCTGCCCATTTCTGAATAATTCGCCGGTTAGGTTGAAATTTCAGGACCTTATCCCATCTTGTCAATACCCCAATTGACCACTATTTAATCAGTTGCATAGCACTGAGAAAATTGTTGGTTAATTTTCTTCCTTTTTCTTCAATAAAAATGTTTCAAAAAATTAAAACAAATTTCATTATTTTCTTCTGACTGCATCCCTGATGGCATTACCCTGGTGGCCTGTCAGTCCATATACCGGATGGCTCTACCAGTACTCTTGGTCACTATGCCCCCCTGCGTCATCAACTGAGTTCAGCAAGATCGATATTTTTGGCTCTACAACCCCATGATCGCCAACTTCTGGCAGCAATACATGGGGATCTTGTGGCCCTATGTCCACCAATTACATGAGAGAATCAGTCTCCTTGCCACCCCAGTTGAGATGGCACCATATGCCAAGGATCTTATTGAGACTATCTCAGTGATTCCACCCCCTGCAGCAAGACCCTCCGGGTCAGGAGTGGGTTCAGTGTGGTTTGTCGTTGGGATCATTCTCACCATGTTGTTGCACCAACACTTCATCATTTCCTACTGCCTGGCTACATACCAAGTCATCCAGTCAGCAATGCCTCTGGCATTCTGGCTTGCTTTTTAGGTGCTTACACATCCCGACTGGCAGGCCAGTATAAACTTCTTATGCCATTTCCATGACATAATCGACCAACCATTATTTTCATCCACTTCTGCCCTGGTTTTTGAACTGGGAGCTGCAGTGATAACTCTCTACCAAATGAATGTGCAATAAGTAGTTTGCTGTTTGTTGTTTGTTTGGTCACTTTCTGACTTTGGTAAAAGTATCTGCTCTACCTTAGGAAACCATCTTCAAGCCACCCAAGCTGTGCAGATTGCATCTCCTCCTACTTCCTCTGGCCTGGAGGGAAGATTGAGTGTCCCCTCTCAGGAGATTGCTAATCAGGTTCTCAATGCGCTTGCCAAAGTGCAAATGCGTACAGCAATTGCACTCAATAATGCTTCTGCGTTATCTCATGCCCAACAAGGGCTCGCGTTGTTAGACGCTGTGGATGGGGATTCCCGCCGTTGGGTGAGAGGTCTTTTGCATTCTTCCTCACAAGCAGGAGACTCCACCCCACTGATGGATGTCATGTCAGCCGCCCCAAAACCCCCTGTGTCCCAATCAGACCACTTATTCAGACTGATCTATGCCATGGCAGAAGCCCCTAGTTTGGTTTATTTAATTTCTACCTTTTGTGAACTGGCCCTCGCGTCAGGTCTATCTATCAATATGCTTCAGGCAGTCTTTAGATCGGGCTTGGATTCAGTTTCTGCTCATCACATGGCCTGGTCTACCATCCGAAGATCAGTAGATCAAATATGTGCCACCACAACTACTATCAATGCTTTACCCCACTATGTTTCCCATTATTAGAAAGGGATTTTATGATAGGATTACCCAACAAAGATGCAGACGACGCGCCTGTCTCCAAATTAGTGGTAGACTTGGGCATTAACCTTGCTGTAACTCCTGAGTCTGAGTTGGCAGTTACAGAGTTAACTATGAATGATTCTGTTCAAGCCCAGATGGAGGAAATCGTTTCCCCCGCCCTCATACTTCCAATTTCCGCTCCAGCACTGGACCCCAACCCTACCCCAGATATACCCGTTATTTCTTCAGTCGCCAATGAGTCAGTAAAATCTTCCAATAAACAAAATTTCGCTTATTTCCTTGCACCTATGAAGATCACTATCAGTCCGCATCATTGTATTCCAAAGCTCTGATGGATACTGGAGCAGCGGGGAACTTCATGAGTGTTGAGTTGGCACAACAACTAAAACTGGAAATGGATGTGGGCTCCTAAGTAATGGCAGCCTCATCTGCTTACCAGTCTTCATATGTTGTTTGCCAACTGGTATCCTTTTCAATCCACCAATTTAACTTCTGCAATAATTTTTTGGCTATGCCAAACCTGGTGTTTCTGGTGATCTTAGGTGTGGGGTGGTGGCGCCAACAACATGTGAAGATTCATTTAGAGTCTAATATGTTGTCATTCACCAATGATGATTCAGAGGGAGAGTTCCCTTTGATCAACACCCTCAAGAATATACAGGGAACCAGCTTATCACTACCCTGGTTACTTCTGCAGGCATTCCGGCCAATTTTTAAAAGTTTAATGCAATATTGGAGAATCTTTAACATGGTAAAGGTGGATCGTCTGCCTAAGCATACTAGGTATATTTGTGGGTTTTGAACAACTGTGAAGTTGGTGAACATCAACTATCCGTTGTATCCCCATACAGTGGAGGAAGAAGTTGCACTCAATACCTGGTTGGATGATATGTTAAAAAAAGGTTGGTTGGTCAAAGAGACTTCACCCGTTGCCTCCCCCATTGTCTTTGCAAAAATATTGGATGGTTATCTCCGTCCCTGCATGGATTATGGTCATTTGAACAAAATAACAGTTACTGATCCCTACCCATTGCCTCTGGAGCAAACAATCAGCCAGGCAATTGCCAAATCCTGTGTGTTCTCAAGACTGGATCTGGTGAACGCTTTCAACCAAATTCAGGTAATGGAAGGGAAGGAATGGTTAACTGCGATCCAAATGAAGCGAGGCATTTTTCAATTTCGCATAATGCCCTTCAGGCTGAAAAATGCTCCCGCTACATTTCAATGGATGATTGACAATGTACTGGGGGACCTCCAGTTTTCTTGTGCAATTGCATACATTGATGATATCCTGGTTCACTCTCCAACTCCCAAACAACATGCTATTGACTTAGAAGCAGTGGTGGTCGCCTTGCATAAAGCAGGGTTGTTCCTCAAGGCTTCCAAGTGCGAGTTTTATAAGGAGGAGGTTACTTTTCTCAGAAACCTGGTTCTTAAAGAAGGTGTCACTATCCCTCCCAACAAGTTAAATGTGATCCAAAAATGGCCAACTCTGACTATGCAGAAGCAACTTTGGAGTTTCTTGGGAACTATCATCTTTCTAAAAAGTATTCCCCAGAACTTTCCCAGTTGGTCGCACCGCTCCACCCCCTTACTGGGAAGAACGTACCATTTTGTTGGACGCCCAAATGTCAGCCGGCGTTTGAATTGATCAAGGAGGTGTTCATGTCTCCACCTATCTTGAAACATGCTGATCCCACCAAACCGTATATTGTTGCATGCAATGCCTCATCAGTAGCAGTGGGAGCGGTGTTGCTTCAGGAGCACGATGGTCTTGAACATCTGGTCGCTTACTTTTCTTGAAAGTTCACAGCCATAGAGCAGTCTTAGGCCATTTACGACAAGAAACTGGCAGCTGTTGCATGGGCACTAACTCATTGGTGGTATCTGTTGCAGGGTGTCCGCCATGAATTAACGGTCTGCACGTATCACCAGGCCCTTTTGTATTTCTGCAAACCCCAAAAATTGGTGTATTGGCAGGCTTGAACCTATCAGGACCTGTGCAGTTTTAATTTTAAATACAAATTTATTAAAGGTGCGCTCAATGTACTTCCCAATTTCCTAAGCCAGTCCCGCTCACTTTCCCTCAGAACCTGAGGAAGTGGATCTCATTACTGTAATTCCTGCCACTCAGATTCTGTTGATCATTTCCCCTGTTGTTTCCTCCATCATGTTGGCTCCCAATGCTCCATTATTGGCTCAGGTTTTAGCTGGTTTAATGGCCTGCCCTGAGGGCGTGGAGTTGGTTGAGCAGTTGGTTCACTCGAGTCACAAACACTCCCTATACTCCCTAGAAGAGGGACTCATTTACTTCTGTTCTCACATTTGGGTTCCCCCCTCCTTCTGGTCGGAGATGTTCCATGCACATCATAATCCTCCCACAGTTGGACATCCCGGTAACAAGAAATGCATTGATCTGATCAAGAAAACCTTTAATTGGGAGGGATTGACCAAAGAGGTCCCAGCTTGGATCTCCAATTGTGTTACTTGCACTAGGGCCAAGTCAGATTGCTCAAGTAAAAATGGCCTCCTGCACCCCTTACAACAGGTGAAAGGTCCATGGACCTCGGTGTCCGTGGATTTTATTGTTGACCTCCCCTGCTCTAATGGGTTCACAGCAGTGATGTAGTGGTGGATCATTTCACTAGATTTTCCCTTTTTTATCCCTTGTACTTCCGCGATAATGTCAGAAGAAACTGCCCATCTTTTCATACGCCATGTGTTTTTGATGTTTGGTCTTCCCCAGGAGATCATTAGTGACTGAGGTACACAGTTTACGCACGGTTTTAGAGTGAACTCCTATTGATCCTGAAAATATCCCTAATTCAATCCATGGTTTATCACCCTCATTCTGACGGACAGACTGAGAAGGTTAATCAAGTCCTCAAACAGTACCTGCGTTGCTATTCTGCAGCTGCACAGGACACCTGGGATAACGACCTTCCCCTTTCTCAACTCGCTTATAACAATGGGACTCACGCTTTCACAGGATTTTCTCCCTATGAAGCAACATTGGGGTATAATCCTTCATTTTTGGTCAGACCATGCTTGCGGCCTGAGGTTCAAGCTGCCGCGGATCATGCTGCCCATATCCAATTTACTCAAGCGTTAGTGCGGGAAAAAACTTCACCTAAGCCATTGACAATTACTAGCGATTTGCGGATCATAAGCACCTTCTGGGTCACGACTTTATGGTGGGTTCCTACATCATGCTTGATACCCATCATTTGCAAATTCAAACCCCTTCCTGCAAGTTCGCCAGTAAGCGCTCAGGCCCCCACTTAGTGGAGGAGGTATTGGGAAATAGGGCGTTCTGACTGAATCTTCATGCACATTGGAAGCAGCACCCTGTTTTCCATGTTCCCCAGCTGTCGCCCTTCAAGATTGCAATTCCCATGGAACTGGAACTGATCATCGTCAATGATGGGGAAGAAGCTGAGGTAGAGGCTATCCTGGAATCTTGGAAGTAGCGACGTTCCGTCCAATATCTCATGGCCTGAAAATGGTATCCAGCCTATGAAAATAGTTGGGTCAAGGTGCATGATTGCGCGAATTGCATGGACCTGGTTAAGCTTTCCATATATCCCACCCCAAGGCTCCCCGCCCCCCCATAAAATTGTGACAGTTATGGCTATCAAGTTACCCAAAGCACACTAGAATGTGGCTCTGGTGCAGTTTCCTGGTGGGGGTGCCCTTCCTTTGGAAAAAGGAAAGGGTAATATAAGTCTCAGGGAACATCCCTTAGCTCTTGATTGGGCCATCTTCCCATTCCTGAATAAAAAGACACTGAAGAGGATGGCGGTGCCCCTCATTACACAGGGCGATCTCTCTCACAGTAGATGAGCGATAGGTAACAGCTCTTCTGCTTTGGATCCCACCCCCAGTACCCACACTCACCTCGGCAGAATTGTTGTGGGGAATTAGCAAAATCTGCGCCGATATTGTTGAATTATAATTGGTCAGATCTAATTTGAGTGGCAATCTGGCCGATGGCCAAATCTCAAATGGCTGGAAAGGCATGAAGACTGAGGTATCAGATGGAACTCCTGATGGCTCCAATTTGATCAATAATCTGACAGAACTAACATTGGGTGCCATTGATGAGGGATCAAAGTCCTCTGTTGGTAATTTGGGTGTTGCAGCTGATGTGCTGCCATTGACTGAACAGATGGTTCAGCGACTGAGCACGGGCGGGTTGGGCGTCCTGAACCCATTCCCAACCAAATGGACCCGCCCCTATGTGGGTTGGCCTTAGAGATTCCCATCACTTGTTGGGCCAAACACCATCATGACAACTGTTGTAAACGTAGCTGAGCCCCAGTTTGGACGTTTGAGGTCAAACTGACAGAGACTCAGCCCACCGCCAAATTTTGCAATGTCAGTTCTCAAGGAATAAACCTGCCCATTTCTGAATAATTCGCCGGTTAGGTTGAAATTTCAGGACCTTATCCCATCTTGTCAATACCCCAATTGACCACTATTTAATCAGTTGCATAGCACTGAGAAAATTGTTGGTTAATTTTCTTCCTTTTTCTTCAATAAAAATGTTTCAAAAAATTAAAACAAATTTCATTATTTTCTTCTGACTGCATCCCTGATGGCATTACCCTGGTGGCCTGTCAGTCCATATACCGGATGGCTCTACCAGTACTCTTGGTCACTATGCCCCCCTGCGTCATCAACTGAGTTCAGCAAGATCGATATTTTTGGCTCTACAACCCCATGATCGCCAACTTCTGGCAGCAATACATGGGGATCTTGTGGCCCTATGTCCACCAATTACATGAGAGAATCAGTCTCCTTGCCACCCCAGTTGAGATGGCACCATATGCCAAGGATCTTATTGAGACTATCTCAGTGATTCCACCCCTGCAGCAAGACCCTCCGGGTCAGGAGTGGTTCAGTGTGGTTTGTCGTTGGGATCATTCTCACCATGTTGTTGCACCAACACTTCATCATTTCCTACTGCCCGGCTCCATACCAAGTCATCCAGTCAGCAATGCCTCTGGCATTCTGGCTTGCTTTTTGGGTGCTTATGCATCCTGACTGGCAGGCCAGTCTAAAATTCTTCTACCATTTCAATGACACTGATGGTCATCGATTGGGCCCTTCAAGACATCAATCCAGTGGTGCATTAAATGGTGATCGCAATCCAAAAATTCACCACAAGCCTATGATGCCAATCTGCTACTTCAGAAGAGTTTTTAGATCTGCTGAATTCTTCACAATGACCTGTTTACCATTTGGCACCTGGAGGATCAGCTTTGGGTCTACCTCCCACTCCGCAGAATAATTGGAGAATTGACCTAATATGCCTCGCTGATCTGCTGGTAGTTTAGCACAATTTGGGTAGAGTGAGGCCATCTCCACTAATTGCAATTCTCCGTTCAGAGGTGAGGACTCGCCATCCACACAACTGTGTGGTGGGAACCAGTCACCAGACCATCTGGGCCATCCCATTAAGGGCCAATCTGGCCCAAATCAGTTTAAAAATTGATCTGCCACAGTGGTAATGCACCTGACTTCTCTACCCAACTTGAAACCTCCCAATGGATGCAAGATGAGGCCTAGGGCCTCCCAATGGTCAGAGCAATTCTATTTGTTCAATTTGCAAAGCCAATTATCGTTTAAAAATTTAAATCTTTTTATGATTTTCAAAAATTTACTATGATGAACCAGTCCAAGATGGTTATGAAAATGAAGCCAAAGGTCACTAACTGCAAACCCAGGGGTTTGATCGTCTTCCTTGCCTCTCTCACCCTTGTGGATGCCCCATCAAGACCCATGGTTGCCCCCATTGCAGCCATTTGGTTTGCTATGGGGGCCTTTGGTATGTTTATTAACTTCTATTTCCCTCACCAGAATAATAGAGGATCCCTCCCATAACTGTTCAGAACTGCTATTCCCTTGGCATGCTGGGCTTGCCACTGGGCTGTTACACACCCAGATTGGAAGCCCAGTCTTACTTTAATCAGCAGATTCCATGACATAATGGACCGACCAATAACTTCAGCACTTTCCGCCCTCCTCATGGGATAAAGCGAAGCAGTTGCTTACTTAATTACCATGAATTTTCATTCCCTACGCGACTTGTCTTCTTTTGCTGGTCGCTCATCTCCTTCTGCAGGACATGCAAACAACTTTTAATGCCCTGGGATAACATCCATACAGCACCAGCAAACCAGGCTGCACCTTTGGCAAGTGTAGTAACAATGGGAATCCCTCCAGTCCCATCACCTGAAGTAGCTGAACAGGTGCTAGATGCTCTGGCTGAGCTTCATGTACGCTTCGCTGCTGGGGGGTCCCAAACTCCCACTCCCACTGATGCACAGAGAAGTTGGCTCTCTTAGATGCTCTTAATGGGGAAGCACGCCGCTGGGTCAGAGGAGTACTACGGGCTGCCACCAAAATGGGAGATCACACTCCTTTATTAATTATAGTATCTGATGCGGTCCAAGCACTAGAATCTAGAGCATCCTGCCTCTACCGTCTCTTTACCCTCCACCAGAAGGTCCCTGACTTGCCATCACTGGTAGAGGCCTTCACTGCATTAGTACCTTCAGTTGGGATTCCTACAGACATTGCAGTGGCAGCTTTCAGAGCAGCCTTGGACAACTCTTCAGCTAGCAATGCCGCATGGGATCCTCCCAGTATCCATGGAGGCTGCATTTACTTTGGCGTATTCAGTGGGGGCAAACACCTCTATACAGGTATACCCTCAGTAGCAGTAATGACATCCCATCTTTCTGTAAACACCCTCTCAGCCAGTTCATTCCAGTCCAAACCATCCGATCCTACCTCTACAAGGAACAAGGGTCTAGGAAAGCGCTCCCCTGGGGTTGCAGTGGTAGCTCCCTGCCCGCAGGTTACTTAGAGAGTAACATACCACCAGTGGAGAGTCCCTTCCTCTTCTCTGAGGATGAGGAGTTGAGTGTGACATTAGACCCAAGTAATCCGATTATGACGCCCACCCAAATGGCCCAAGTGGAAGCCCATGTCGCGCCTAATCAGGAAAATGATTTGCATACCACTGAGACTAGTTCTTCTCCCACTGAGTCAGCCTCATCCATCATATGTAACCATGAAAATTCCTCCCCCTCAACAGTGATGTACAATGGCATAACGGCAGACCCATCCAATCTAATCCTGCCTGGGGACCAGGAGAACCTCACAGAGGGATCCTATGAGAAGCAGAGTAGCTTACTGGATACTAAAGAACCACTTCTCATTATGTAACCCACCCCACCTTCCGCTGCCCTCACTCTTTCCATGGCCAATAAAGAGGACCAATCTTATTTCTTGTTTCCCATTACCTTTCAGAGTAGAAGTACGTAAGGTCACAGTACAAGCTCTCCTGGATACTGGAGCAGCGGGCAACTTTATGGATTTAAGAGTGGCACACTCTCTGGACCTGGACACGGTGATTTCTCCTTCTATATTAGGCGCTTCATCTACACCTATGACCTTCCATACTGTCCAACGTCCAGTGCAGTTCTTTGTCCATAAATTTGTCTTCTGCGATCACTTTTCAGCGGTACCTGATTTACTATACCCTGTCATCATGAGGGTAGGGTGGTGGCATCACCAACAGGTGAACATCAATCTGGAACTTAACTCTTTGTCCTTCGCCAATAAGAGATGTAGTGGGGAATTCCCACTAATTGAATCTCTCACAACAGATCTCTCACTCAGCTCAATCTCTTCCTCTGAGCTGCCCCCTTTGGACTTCCCCAAGATTTTTATGACTTCCTAGCCCCCTATAAGGATGTCTTTGACATGAGACTTGCAACTCGACTTCCTCCCCATTCAGAATATGATCTCAGCCTTCCAGCTAACAGTGCATCTTGTCAAGATCAACTTGCTGTTTTACCCTCACACAGAGGAAGAAGACAAGGCGCTGGGCACATGGCTAGATGACATGCTGGACAAAGGATGGATTATCAAGAAATCCTCCCCCATTGCTTCACCAGTTGTCTTTGCCCAGAAGGCAGATGGAACCTTACGCCTGTGTGTGGACTATGGTCATGTTAACAATGTGACAGTTCCAGATCCATAACCCCTCCCCTTGGAACAAACCATTGCACAGGCCATTGCTAAATCCCGAATCTTTTCTAAGTTGGACTTGGTTAATGCCTTTAACCAGGTGAGGGTCAAGGAGGGTCAAGAGTGGCTCACAGCCATTAGGACAAGGCGCGGGATATTCCAGTTCAAGGTGATGCCATTTGGACTGAAGAACGCACCAGCAACCTTCCAACGTTTGATTGATGATGTCCTGGGGGACCTAAGATTTACCTGTGCTGTCGCTTATATCGATGATATCCTAATCCACTCCCCAACCCATGAACAGCACACCAAGGATTTGGAGGCTGTAATGGCTGCCCTTCTCAAGGCAGGGCTCTTTGTCAAACCATCCAAATGCGAATTATTTTGAGAGGAAGTAACATTCTTAGGGAACCTGGTCCTTAAGGATGGGTATGCTGTCCCCCCTGTAAGCTGGAGGCTATTCAGTCCTGGCCAACCCCTACCACCCAAAAACAACTAAGAAGTTTCCTGGGCACTGTGATTTTTCTAAAGAAGTTTTCTCCTGCACTTGCCCAGCTGGCATCACCCCTCCACCCACTGACAGGGAAGAACGTTCCTTTCAAATGGACAAAGGAGTGTCAACAAGCCTTTGAGGCAATCAAAACTGTTTTTCTGTCAGCGCCAATCCTATGGCATGCTGACACATCCAAGCCATTTATTGTGGCATGTGATGCTTCAGCAGTTGCAGTGGGAGCGGTACTATTGCAAGAGCATGAAGGGAGGGAGCATCCAGTGGCATACTTCTCAAGGAAATTCACCTCCACAGAACAAGCATAGGCTATCTATGATAAAGAGTTGGCTGCGGTGGCATGGTCGCTGATTCATTGGAGATATCTTCTTCAGGGAGCAAAGCATGAAGTCACAGTACACACTGACCATAAGTCCTTATTCTATTATCAGAAACCCCAAATGCTAGCTCACCATCAAGCATGCACATACAGGGATCTTTGCAACTTTAACTTCAAGTATGAGTTCATAAAAGGGCCCCTAAATGTGCTGCCTGATATGTTGAGTTGCAACCCTTCCTTGGCTCCAGGCCCAGAGGAGGACCTGTCTGAGCTCACCACAGTGGTGCCTTCCACCATGATCCTCTCCCTCGCCCCTGTCATGGTAGCATATGCTGATATATCTCCAGAAACACCCATGTGCAAATGCGTTTTAGCAGGTCAACTATGTTGCCCAGAGGGAATTGAAGTGGTAAATGACATGGAGACTAAGCAGCGCAAACGGCCCCTGTACCACTTAAAGGATGGGATAATCTTCTTTTGGGATAGGATTTGGGTCCCACCCACCCTGCGCATGCAGGTTTTGAAGAGCATCACATCCCCCCACAGTAGGTCATCCTGGTTCAAAGAAATGTGCTGAGTTAGTTTAAAAGAACCTACAATTGGCCGGGCTCTCCAAGAATATCCCAGCCTGGGTATCAAGCTGTGTTACCTGTGCTCGCTCTAAATCAGACTGCACAGGAAAAAAGGGCCTTCTCTACCCTTTGCAACAAGCTGAGGGTCCCTGGACGTCAGTCTCAGTGGACTTCATTGTTGAACTTCCCATGTCCAAGGGGTTTGATGCCATAATGGTGGTTGTGGATAGGTTCACCAAGTTTGCGTTGTTTATTCCATGCAACACTACTATAACAGCAGCAGATACTGCAGCACTCTTCATCACTCATGTCTTCTCCATGTTTGGACTCCCAACGGAAATTGTAAGTGACCGTGGTCCACAGTTCACAGCCAGGTTTTGGGATGCCTTGCTGGGACTTCTTAACATCAAAGCCTGCCGTTCTACAGCATATCACCCACAATTGGATGGGCAAACTGAGAGAGTTAATCAAGTGTTAGAACAATATTTACGTTGTTACTCCTCAGCCACCCAGGACACTTGGGCCACAGACCTTCCTTTAGCGCAATTTGCCTACAACAATGCCCCACACTCTTCCACTGGATTTTCCCCCTTTGAAGCAACATTGGGTTACAACCCATCTTTCCAGATTGGAGCACGCTTAACCTCAGCAGTCCCCGCAGCAGAGGACCAGATCACCAAGATCTGAGATACCCAAAAGCTTGTCCAAGAACACTTATCAAAAGCCATTGAAGACTATAAGAAGTTTGCTGATAGAAAACGACTTCCTGGGCATGACATCTCTGTAGGCTCACTTGTTATGCTTGACACCCGCCACCTGAATATGAAGGTTCCCTCCAGGAAGTTGGCTAGTAAGCGCTCTGGTCCTTTTGAAGTAGAGAAGGATTTGGGCAATGGTGCATACCGCATCAAGCTTCCTGCCCATTGGAAACAACACAATGTTTTCCACATCTCTCAACTATCCCCCTTTAAATGAGAGCTTCCTTCTACCCCTGAGCCTATTATTTTGGGGGACTCTCAAGAGGCTGAAGTGGAGGCAATACTGGCCTCAAGGAAATCTAGAAGGTCAGTCCAGTACCTGGTTTCATGGAAAGGCTACCCAGCCTATGAAAATAGTTGGGTAAGTGCAAAGGATTGTGAGAATCTCAAGGAGTTAATAGATGAGTTTATGAGTCACATCCTGAAGCCTCCTATCCACCCAAGAAAATCGCTATGATTTTGTCCATCAAACTCCCTACCAGACACAAGAATTATGCCCTGGTCCACGTGCCAGGAGGAGGAATTCTTCCTGTTCAAAAAGGAGAGTATAATGTAAGTCTAAAAACCCCACCTCTTGGGTTAGATCAGGAAAAGGTCCCTTTTAGGAAGAAGAGACCTAATGCCCTTGTGGAGCCCTTGGTTCAACTGGGGGACTTGGGTCATGTAGTTGATGAATGTTGGGTCACTGCATTGGCACCAAAAACCCCACCACAGTACCCCATTTGGCTGCTTTTTCTCTTGTTGAAAGGATAAAATAGGTCTGTAAAGAGTTAATACGTGCCAAAAGCCTTCAACAGCATCTTCCACTCCTACTGAGCCCCACTCCGCCATCTTTTACGTCCTTGGAAAGAAAATGTGCCTCAAAACTCAGGAAATGGTTCCTGAGTCAGGAAACCTGGTCTGGAACACGAAATCAAAAATTCTGGGTCTGGGAAAGCCAATATGAGTCAGAAATTTGCTTTCAGAGAGTTTTAAAGAATCTTTTAAAAAAATTTCAGAATTGATCCTGCCAGAACCCAATTTGGCCGCCCCTTCAATCTGAGTAAATCCACTTATGTTTGGATCAGTGAGGGTCCAACCCTGGCAGATCCAATGATTATGTTGCCAGAGCTTTTGCGACCTTTCCATAAGCTGGATAATGAAGCCCCAAACCCAGGCTGAGTACCCATGAGTATGTCAGCTACCGCTGCCCAAGAAAAATGTACATATGCCCCCCTTTTCCCCATTTTGCATATATAAGGCAACTGCTTTTGTAAGGAGAAGTTGTTGGTCCATTTTCACCTTTAGGTAAAATAAAAAAATTTCCTCCCAAACCTACTCTGTGAGCTCCGTCATTTTCTTCACCATACTTTTACTTAACCCAAAGAAGTATGCAGCAATCTGCATCCTAGGGCCAATAGTCAATGGGTGGGCCTTCCAAGACATCAATCTGGTGGTGCATTAAATGGTGATCGCAATCTAAAAATTCACCACAAGCCTATGATGCCAATTCTCCACCTTGGAAGAGTTTTCAGATCTTCTGAACTCTTCACAATGACCTGTTTATCATTCAGCACCCGGCGGACCAGCTTTGGGTCCACCTCCCACTCCGCAGAATAATTGGAGAATTTGACCTAATCTGCCTTGCCGTCTGCTGGTGGTTCAGCACAATTTGGGCAGAGTGAGGCCATTTCCATTAATTACAATTCGCCATTCAGAAGTGAGGACTTGCCGTCCACACATTTGCAAGGTGGGAACCAGGAACCAGACCATCTGGGCCATCCCGCCGAGGGCCAATCCAGCCCAAATCAATTTGACAAATTGATCCGCCATGTTGGCAATGCACCTGACCTCTCTACCCAACCCAAAACCTCCCAATGGATGAAAGATGAGGCCCAAGGGCTCCTGATGGTCAAAGTGATTCAACTTAGTTTCGATTTGTGAAGCTGATCATCATTTTGAAAATTTTGAAATTTTCATGATTTTCAGAATTTTTAATATGATAAACCCGTCCAAGATGGTTAGGAAAATGAAGTCAAAGGTCTTCAACTGCAAACCCAGGAGGATTGGTTGTCCTCCTTGCCTCTCCCACCCTTGTAGGATGCCCCAGCAAGACCCATGGTTGCCCCCATTGCAGCCATTTGGTTTGCTATGGGGGCCTTTGGTATGTTTATTAACTTCTATTTCCCTCGCCAGAATAACTGAGGATCCCTCCTACAACTGTTTAGAACTGCTATGCTTTTGGCATTCTGGGCTTGCCACTGGGTTTTTACACACCCAGATTGGAAGCCCAGTCTTACTTTAATCAGCAGATTCCATGACAGTGAGCAGTTAATTATGGTTACCTTCAAGAACTTGGAACCAGATGGCAAAGATACTTTCAAGGCTAATATGGGTTCTGCTGCTCTCAGATAGTTTGAGGAATCTGCTACCAACTTTATCACCACTGGAAACCCTTTTGAAAATAGTGTAACAAAAGTGGAATTAATCATCCAGAAGGTGCTCTTTTTGGCAGAACTGGACTCTGAGGCTCCAGTTAACATCATCTCATCCAAACTCATCAAAGAGCTGTAGTTTTTGCCCAATATTGACTACAACGTAAGTATGCACCACAGGACCTGACATTACCCGCACTTTAGGAGCTTATTCCGCATTACCCTTGCACTTTGGGCGCATGGTCTTGATGGCACTAGCAGTGGTGTTGGACAAAGACCACTATGACTCCTTAATTGGGACACAGTTTCTTCTGGAGTTTGGGGGTTAAGGATGATTTCAAGACTAGTACTGTGAGCATTTTAAGCTACCAACTTCTGCCAGTATTTAGGATGAGGATATCAAACTGCGGAACCAATGTATGTGCTTGGTTGAAATGTACCAATCTATCTACCCCATTCATTTCACCCTGAATGAGAAAGGTGTAAAGAAGCTACCACCTACCATTAGCGCAGAGGAAGGACTCCCGCTGAGCACTAGTGAAACCATTAAAATTTGACCAGGGGATCAATGCAGGGTAACCCTGTCAATGAGTGTGAAGATTCCTCCTGACACCATATTGGAAGTATACAACTGCAATGAAATCTGAGAACAAGAGACCAGAGTACTACCAGGCTTCTATGATACCACTTACTCTGGAGATTTGGACATTGTTTTGGTAAACATCGCTACCCAACTGAATAAAATTGAGAAAGGATAAGTTGTAGCACTGTCCCAACTAACCATTTCCAACAGCTTGAATATGTTCATGCAGTAGGAGTCTTTAAAGAGCTTAAGTTTGAGGATGTGACCCATAAGCAAAAGAAGGAGCTTGATGAGCTTTTGAATGAGTTTAGTGATATTTTCAGTACTGGCTCCAATGATTTTGGCCTATGCAATGGCAAGGTCCACAAAATGGATACCAGTTCAGCTATACCGTTCAAATCTAAACCTTACCGCCACTCCAAAGCAGAGGAAGCAGTTATTGTGCAAGAGCTTAACCAACTGGCTGAAGCAGGGCTGATTAGTCCACCGAAGAGCCCATGGGCATATCATTTGTTGCAGGTGCACAGGAAGGATGGAACTCATATATAGTAATGGCCTACCTCCACCTAAACGAGATAACCAAGAAAGACTTATACCCACTACTGTGCATCAAATGACATTTTGAAATGCCTGGGAAGCTCAGAGTACTTCTTAGCAATGTATCTGGCCTGCAGCTACTGGAAGATGGAGCTCTCACCAGAGGATAAGGAGAAATGCATCCTGATCAGTAGCAATGGGTTGTTTGAGCCCACAAGGATGCCACAGGGGCTCTGCAACGCCTAAGCTACCTTTTGGCGTGTGATGGATCACATTATTGGCAATATCAAGTTATTGAGTGTGGTAATATATTTTTATGACATCACAGTATAAAAAGTATGTTTCAAGAGCATCTGCAGCACCTCCAGGGGGTCTATAAATGACTGCAAGTAATCTGATATGAAGTTTAAATGAAGCAAGTGTACCTTCCTCAAGAGACAGCTAGAGTTTCTAGGGCATGATATTAGCCCCAGTTGGATTAGGCCTCAAGACAGGAAGGTGAACGGCATCATGGCAATAGAGCCACCAAGATGCATGGGGATGTCCAAATGTTCCTCATAATGGTGGGCTACTACTGGCAGTTCATCACTCGTTTTTGAACTTGTCAGCGCCCCTCACAGACCTTCTTATAAAGGAGACAAAGTTTGAGTGGGTCCTGTAGCAAGAGAAGGACTTTTCAGAGTTAAAGGCATGATTGGTAGAGGCATCAACCTTGGTCTGTCCTGATTTCAACAAGACCTTCTACTTGTATAATGACACCAGTGACCTAGGACTTTTGCACGATCTTAGCACAGTTAGATGAAGACAAGTTGGATCACAAGATTGAGTACTATTCAAAAGTTTTCAACAAGGCAGAGAAGAGCTATACGGTCCCAGACGTGAGTGCTTAACAGTGATCAGAGCAGTCAAACACTTTAGGCCTTATTAGTATGAGGTACATTTTAAGGTGGTCACGGATCATGCATCTCTCCACTGGTTAAGAGAAATGCGGATGATCATGATGGACGCCTTGTCTGTTGGGCTGTAATCTCCAAGGATATGATTTTGAAATCATACATTGAGCAAGATCTAACACCTCAACGCAGATGTCTTGTCAAGATTACTGGTGCTCCTCTTGCAAGTATCTGAGAATGAATGCCTTTATGACCTGATTGGGCTACCTGAAAAGGCCTGTCAGGATGAGACAGTGGAATTTAAGAGCGTCCTGTGGAGATTTTCCAAAGACAACCAGCATGTCAATGGAAATCTACATAAGATACAAAACAAGTGGTACCCTTATATCTGGCCTAGTGATCACATAGAGTTAGTAATGGAGGCTCACAAGCACATGGGCCATGGAAGATTTCAAAAGGTGTTGGCATACCTCAAAGAAAAGTTCTACTGGGAGTTCATGGCAGATGAATTATACCAAGCCTTTGATCTGTGCATACCTTGTGTGAGTTTTTACCTGCTGGAGAAGTGATTCAAGTTTATGCCAATTCCCCCCAAAGCTCCATTCAGTAATGTCTCAATTGATGTGATGGGACCATTGACAACTGCCTAAAAGCTGATCCAAGTTTATATTACCGCAATCAATCACTTTAGCAATTGGGTCAAGGCCTCTGAAGTCAAAACATACACTGAAAACTCTACCACTTACTTTCTATACAACCAAGTTATCTTGAGGCACATTTGCCCTCAAGTTTTACTGTCTAACAATGAGAAGAACTTCATCTCAGACATGGTGAGAAAGCTGATGGATATAGTGAGATTAAAGCAGCAATTCATTACCCCTTATACTCCATTGTCAAATGGAAGTGTTGAGTGAGTGAATGAGACCTTAGGAGGATTTTGAAGAAAATGGCCCTCAAATACAAGTCAAAGTCAGATCAGTTGCCGCCCTCATCGTTGTTGAAATA
This sequence comes from Massospora cicadina, assembly GCA_022478985.1. NCBI lineage: Eukaryota > Fungi > Entomophthoromycota > Entomophthoromycetes > Entomophthorales > Entomophthoraceae > Massospora > Massospora cicadina. The sequence goes on from JAKSZP010002947.1 coordinate 21,322, forward strand.
TTGGTTGAGCTGCCACTGAATTATTGAGATGTCCACGTTAAAAGCACTGTATGGGTGAGAGGCAGCTCTTCCAACCCTCCTAGCACCAATCATCTAAGTTGATTGAAAGAACATGCCATCTGAAAGCTACCAGCGGGAGCTAGCTGACAAGCTAATAAGAACTCAATAAAATGCTTCAATTAACATTTAATTGACTATCCCTCAGATCTAATGGGAGAATCAATGATGCATTAGTCTACCAGAGTTTAGCCTAGGAGACAAAGTTTTGCTTTACCACCTGTTGGGAATTAATCTAAGAGATTACAGCCATTTGGACTGGGCCTGCCACTGTCTTAACAAAAAGATGAGCAGAACAATCCATCTGGGATGATGATACTAACATTTTATCTAATATAGTATATGCCTGGAACCTTAAAAAATTCCCCAGGTCTCATCTTGAGAGGGGAAGTGTCACAGATGAGGCTGCAAATGGTGCAGAAGATCATTTCTCAACCAGTGGAATGACCGGGATTCAATACCAGACTAGTGGCAGTACAAAAAACAACCCACCACAGATGGGGATTAACAAGGCTCTTTTATAGATGCAGGTGAGCAAAGGAATTTTCAGTCAAGTCAGGATGACGTCAGTGAAGTAATTTTCGCCCTCATGAGTCAAAAGATTTAAATTATAAATATGATATCATCGCCAAAATTCATTTATGAAAATTATCCCCTTCTATACCTTTGGGGGATGAAGTAATTTGTATTCTGCTGATGACACTAAGATGTGCTCACCAAATTACACCAACGAGAGTGCCTGAGGATCAGAAGTGAAGATTACAAAATTGGGCAACCATCCAAACTTTGAGATTCACACTAAACCATGATGTGAGGTGGATCATCAGAGCATCAGTGCTTGAGCCTGAAGTTGAGATGAGTATTACCAAAATTTACTAACATACCATTATCAACAGAAGGTACAATTACCCAAAACTTAGAAGTGGGGACTAGTACTAAAGGCCCCTTAACATCCAGGTTTAGGTATAACCACTGCAAGATGGAGCTTTCATCTACAAAGGCTAGCACAAGTGGATTAAGTGACTAAAGCATCAGTCAGAAGATGTCTGACTAGGGGATCTTGAAAATCACCTATATCAAAACCTAGGTTACCAAAAAATCTCAACACTCCATTCACTTTTATATCTTGATTTTCTTTTATAGTATACATCAATTCACTTTTTATCTCAATTAAAACTTTCTACAAAATCTCAAATTTTTCCTTTTAATTGCATTTTTAATTGTTTAGTTTTTAATTGCCAGTAACCAATTGAGATTAACCAAATATACAGATAACAATAACTAGTCTAAGATCTGCTCTGTTTGAAAGAAAACACTCTCTATCACGGATCCTTAAAGCTGAGCTGCCAAGGGATAGGTTGGAGTGGCTTCCATTGAGTCCCAAGATCCAACATACTACAAACATGTCAATGAGTGTCTACAAGAGTTTTGCTATGGGTTTGAAGAGTTTACCAAAGCATTTAATTCTAAAAGGGGTAGTATCAGAGGAGAATTTTCTCTAAGAGGATGTTTTTGATCTTAGAGAAGGGTTTCTGGTGCCTAATATGTGCTTATTAGACCCCTGAGCAGTGAGTTGGCCTCACATGTTAAGTGAGCTAAGGTTGGAAAGCTGACTGTAAGCTTTTCAATTAAAGGAATTGTTCCCACTCCATTTGTGAGTCATAAACTTAGCATTACATGGCTGTCTCTGTTGGATCACTTAGCTGAGGTACGGTGGCCAATCCAATCAATGCCTTTGGGGTCTCTAGAGTGGCTTACATACTACTCAATAAACAAACGCATCTAAGGGGTTCCTTTATAAACCATGCTATTAAATGAACCTAATTCTTCACAAATTTGAATTAAAATAAATTAATATTTGAGCAAAAATAAAAGTTTATTTATAGTAGCGCACCAGATTGTGCACTTTTAAGAACTCTAAGCTAGGATTTGTAAAATTGTACTTTCAGGTTATAAAGCAAACCTTGGAGCTAAAATAATTAAAAAGATTAGGCATGAAAGGCAATTGATCCCAGCATTAATGTATGGCTGAAAAATAACCAAAGTTACAAATTATCTACCTAGATACTAACAATCAATCCATTTTCAACAATCAAAAATTGGATTGCAATTATCATGGCAATGGAATTCACTATGATTCTGGAGTTAGGGAAACCATTAATCATGAAAACAATTGTTACACAAGGTTAAACTCAGTGTATTCTTCTCTATTTTCACATTATCTTCCTTACACCACCTTATAGCTTACTGTCTGTTGGCTTACTAATGGCAGATAATGAAAACCACTTAGCTGTGTATTATTATTGATCAAAAGTTCAGCCTTGAATGATGAATCCCTATATGCTCCAACCCTGAACCTGGAATTTGCCATCACCTCCCACATTCCTGAATCTTTTTCATTCTCACATGTGGTATGCGCCTATCCCTTATCCTCTGGGACTACATCCTCATTTTTTTATTCATGCTTCTTTTCTGGTACTTTAAATAAATCATCTTTTTTAAATTAATAAAGAAATTTGGAAATCTATCCTTTTTATATAAGCATACAATTTTATGCTCCTTCACATAGTCCAACAATAGCATTTGCAGTTGTGACCAGATAGCTGCCATATATGTAGACCCTTCTGAAGCAAAATTGCTTATCCATTGCCCCTCAGAAGCTTTTTGCTACCAATTGCCATTCTAAAGGAAGATAGAATCCCTGAATCAACTATATCTTAATCAAAATTGTCCAAGTCAGGCATCTCTGAGTTCACAAAAAGATTAGTTTGGCTTTAACTTATTAAAAAACCAAGAATCCCTCAATGGCCATTAGATTGGACAGGGCAATACATCCTTTGTAATCAAGAAAAGAGAAGGGACCCTGAGCATTTTTCCATTAGTGAAAATAGCATTCATGGGACATACCCAGGATGAACGCTATGTGGCCGCCGCTCCCCCCAAACTGGTGGGTATTTTAACCCTCCATTATTTTTACTGATTCTGTCAAGGCCTATGTGGCTATAATTGGGAGCATATGTCAAGAATTATGAATGAAAATTAGAAGATTAAAATTGAATCCCAGAAAGGGATACAAACATCACGCTTGATCCAGGGAAAAACCTCAAGCATTTAAACAAATTTCCCATGAATGGCACATACTAAGGATGAAGCAAAAAATGCCCTTACCCACAAAATTTGTGAAAATTGCCAGGTCAAACCTCTGGAAAAACTACCCGCCACTTCCAAGGATGCCAGAGAACAGAAGACTGAGCAGCAATTTTGCGCAAACTTCTTAGCTTCCATGGGAACATTTGCTCATTCAGTTTTCATCAATGTTCTTAAGCCACCCCTCCTCACTCATTTACAATTTTAGAAACCCAGTTGTCTGCTGATGATAGAGTGCTGGGTTATTTTGTAATATCCTTTTTAATGAAGAATTAATTTCTGCTTCATAAAAACGTTTAAATCTTATTAAAATTTAAGAGATTCTGCCCTCTTCTAAGAAACTGTCACAATATATGGAGTTTCTCGCTCACTGATCTCTGTAATGGTGGTGGCCGTTTCTTTGGTGTTTTCCATTGTAGCGTCCCTCAGTGAGGAAAATAATGAAAATAAACCCCAGGAAATGGTACAATTGTATGTTCTGAAAAATGTGCTCATAGATTTCCATCCTGAACTGAACTAATCATCTAACCTGATCCACTGTAATCAAGATGAAATTTATTAAAGCAACATGGAACATTGGAATAATGAAGATTACAGCAGAATTAATGTTGAAATCATGGCTGCTGCTCCTCACTATCAAGTGTGAGTCCAGTCCAACCCCAATTTTGATTTCAAACAACACCCTGGATTGTCAAAACAGCTGCCCTCACCCAACTCAACCAGCATCCCCTCAGTGTGAGATGTGTGGTCAAGGTTACTATCTTTCTCAGTTTATTGGTTGGAATGGGGTTGATGTTTGTTGATCAGTATTCCCTCACCTATCCCTCACAGATCCTACTCAAGGATAATCAGTATGATGATGCTGTGCGGACTATGAATGCTATCATGGGTATTGGAGTACCTCCAATGGAAGCCAAGTCTTTTCTTAGAATGTTGGATGTCTCACAGAAACAAGGCACATTCACGTGATAACCATATTTCAGTGACGTGTAACCTCAATGTACCTAAGAAGTTAACCTTCAGAATATCAAAAGAGATTCTTCAAATGGTCTTAATACATCAAGTATAATGAGAACGTCAGATCTAGATAACATATATCAACCACCAAAGATTATTATATGGGGATGAGCAGGACTAAATCAAAATTTATAATTCCTACAACCCCTTGATATATCACATTAAGTGCTTCATTTCAAACTCTCCTTTACTTTTATTGAGTTATCTACTTCTTGTTATAAAACCAAAAAATTTATTGATATGGTTATTCAATACATAAAAATGTTAAGTCTGTTTATTTGCTCACTTTCTCTGGTTTATGTAAAAAATAGAACTCCAGTAACTAGTATTGGTTTTAAAGAAAAGAATGTTATAATCTCTACTGGACATAAGAGGATTGCGTTGGTACCAAATTATCTTTATGGGAAGGTTTCTATCAGGTCAACTGTCACAAAAGTGTTACATGTGCCTAGCCTAATCTCTTCATTTTGGTGGTAACAACTGTAAATCATGATGGGCAACACCTCCCTCTAGACAGGGAACATTTTCCTTTCGGCATAGAAAGGACTTCCAGCCCCCAGTGGTCCATCTGGTGAACCACAGTGACTTGGTACATGTGGTTGATTAGAGGTGGATAAATGCCCTGCACCCTACAGATCCTCCCTCCCTGCCCTCAATTACATCTTCTACCTTCTTAAAAATGATAAAAGGAGTGTGCATGAAGGTATTTGAGGTCAGGGGCCTCTGACAGAACTCTAAGGCTTATCTACCTCAAAGCCAGTTGCCTCAGATGCAGAGGGAAATTATTAAAAAAATTCTCCTAAATCTTTTTCCAGCGTCAGTTAAGGCGGATCAAGTCACAAAAAGTGCTATAGATCATGGATCAAACCCACAGATTGTTTATTCCAAGGTGAATTTATTAATCAACAAGTCAAGAGCAAAAATAAAAAACCAACTATGTTGAGGACCCAACCAGGAGTAATCCGTGTAAAGGCAGATCAATCATCCAGATTTTATCTCAACCTGCTATCAAAACTACAGTCTGGTTCAAAGTTATGTCCCTCATTACCGTTCCTCCCCATACACCCAATCAGCGTGCAGGGTCCCAGTCCTAAAATAGGATGTGCCTTTACCTTTTCCCATTCACCCATTCAATTATCAGAGCAACTGCCCTCCTTAGCAATGTTGCCAGTTATTTTCTTCCTTTAAGTTCTTTATTATAAATCAATTTGTGCTTATTCTCTTTGCCACAGGATCCGCCATCCATGCCGTCTTGTTGTTAATCCCTAAAGTTATATGGTGAAGCATGCCATCATCCATGAGATAACCCTGGAGTTTATTGAGCAGATTTTTTAATTCATAGATCCAATGTTGTGAATCACCTTATGCAAGCTTTTGATTGATTATCTGTGATTTTAACTGCTGATGCATCGTGACACCATGAAAGTTAAAGTCATCAACCACCACATTTCCAACTGATCCATTCCATTTGGGCTGCAACATTTTCCTCATTTATTAAAAAATGATTCAACTTAATTGAATATAATAAAATCCAGCTGGGAACCTTAAAGGGGTTGTCACCTTTGCTACCTCTCCATCATTGGGGGTTGCCCCAGTACAACTCACAGTTGCCCCTTCTGTAGCCTTCTGGCTTGTTGTAGTGGCCTTTGGTATGTTACTTATACAAATCACCCCTCAATTAATCCCTAAGCGTCATACTAAAATTAACTGAAGCAGTTAAGCCCCTGACATTCAGTACCATCCAATAAGTATATCAAACCCTATAAAGGATGGGAATTCCTCTTCAAACTAGCTTTTTCCCTAACATTAATGACAGAGTTTCCACAACCTGATTTTTAAAATCTTAAACAAGCACAAAGATCATCAATGGGACTTGGCATTTGATAACATAAGTATCTATATTGGAGAAGCATATGTAAAAATGACTTAATTATAATCATCCACACCAGTATAATTAATATCTGTTATATGTAAATATAGCATTTATCTCTTAAGATACTGTATCTTTGGTAAGTCTAGTTCTAGAACCAAAGTAGTTTGGCCTATCCTCTTAAATTAATATATCTTGGCTATATACTGCAAATTTATAAATTGTTTGTTGATAACTAAAAAGTTCAAAACTTTATCTGTCTAATTAATATAAACTATGGTGCATAGAATAAGTTATCCTCTATAACCTGATAGCTTAGTAAGACATGTGGATGGATCATAAAATTATATCTTTTTGTAGCTTTTACTACAATCCTAAATAGTTAAGAATCTTTACACCACTCATTGAGCTTTCAGCTACATGCTTGTATTACATCATCTCAGTTTAATATATTCTAGCAATGAATTCTCAGGATCTTAATTATATCTTATACCTGCACCTAAGCTAACACAATTGACATTATATATGCTGTTTAAATTAGGCTTCCAGACCTTATCTTACTCCTATTTAATTGGATTCAGTCTGTTCAATTTAATTTCTTTTAATGAGCTTACTTAAGTTAAATTTTATGTAACTTTGTTTTAATCGCCACCAAACTACCTGTTACAACTTAAACTATCAATATCATAAAGAATTAGAGTAACCCTTTGACTAGATAAGATAAGTTTATAACTGTGAACAGGTGGCGGATGGGATTTCTAGATTGGCTAAGAAGGATAAAGATAGATAAGCTGAACTAAACTGTAAAGCTCTTATAAACATGATACACATAAGTTTGCAATCTGATTGAGTTTAGTGCACAGGATCACATATTGAGCAATACCATATATTTATAGCTTTATCTAATAAAGAATTCTTAAACCAAATAAGCTATCTATAAAAAAAGTGTTGTTGTAATTGATTAACATATACTCTAATGTATGCCCTTGCTATGGGTTCCATATATTATCCAAAAAGTGATTGGGGTATAATAGGGACAAACCTTATAAGATGATATACACTTATCTAGATCAATAATATTAAATCACTCAAAAAGATTTACTAACCACAAATGGCTTACTAGTATTTAAAAGTACTCATGATGTTATAGATATATAATTTCAAAGGATTTGAAGCGCTGGTCACCCATTTACATTACAGTTATATACATTAGACTAAACACTATATCATTGATAAACCTCTTCCTAAATATAGGTTTTTATTAATTTTAACATCTGATGCATTTTTATAACTATATTATAGATTTAAGATGTGATCCATCTAGGCAACCTATTTTAAGTCCCTATATCATCAATTATAATTTATATAGCTAGGAAACATCTCAAGAGGTGAGAGAACTGCTTATCTAGACTGTAACAAACCAAAAAAACTTTCCTTTACACTTAATCTCACTTTGAGCAAATTTTACAAGAAAAAAGAGTTTATTCTACCAACGCCATCTGGCCACGCGCATTCTCCTAAAAATGTCTGCAGATCCGCTGCCTGCTGCTCCAATGTGGGGTAGCGGTGCTCCACCACCTAGTGTTTTCTGCCCTGTGGGCAAACGCGTTTGCATGGGGTCAAATGCCACCATATTCTTTGGGCCATTTTTTCCTCCACAGGACTCCCAACAGAGGAGGATGCTGCAGCAATGGCTTTAACTCCCCTTCTTTATAAAAACTACCATCCCTACTACCCATACTCACCTTCCTTCAGACAACACATTGGTGGTGTCCTTTGCATCCCTCCCATCTCACTTCCCACTCCACATTTTATATAATCAGTTGATGGAGGTTCTTCTGGCTTATGGGACACAGCCAAGCTCATCTTTACCATCCCTTCTGGTGAAGAGTGCCTTGCTGCACCTCACACCACTGCCACCATTATCCCACACCATCCTGCCAAAGCCAACAAATTCCCCCCATGCTCATATTGCAGTGGCACCTAAGCACTACTTTTGAATCAGGTGGATAATGGTCACCAGATTTGTCCCTTCTGTTTTGGACTTGACCATTCAAAAAAAATCTGCCCCCAAGCCATCTCCTCTGGTGTGGCTTCTGAGTCACATTCAGCGAAATCCAAATGGGGCGTTTTGTTGCCCCCTCCCACTCAACTTTCTCATTGGATGAACCAGAGTGGGATGTCACCTCCACCAAATCAACCACCCACATCAACCCACCCAATTTTGCCTACACCAATCAGAGGTAGGATTGGACCACCATTCACACCCAAGCAGCCCATTTAACTATTACTCACCTAAATTCATAAGCCACTATTTTTGTAAACCAAAATTTATGGAACTTATTAGCTGAGGTTGATGAATCAGGTAAAGTTATCATGAGTGAGGATTCTGGTGAACCTCTTGGCCAGTTCAATTATGGTTGGGCTAAATTTTTCCCTTCTGATTTGAAAAACCCCATCTCCCAAATGTTTCACTCCTAAACCCAATGCTGCCCCCTACCAAAATTACCACAAGCTTGCCTTAGCAGTGGTGGCCTCTCCTCATTGCCCCAACCTACGCAAAGCAGTGGTCTGATCAGTGGCTCAATTCCAACTAGGGCTGACCACACTATTTACCCCCTGATTTCCCTGAAGCAGACCAAAGCAAAATCACTAAAATATTTGAAAATGCTGAAGCTGCTGCCATGCATGTCATTAAACTAGCAGATTTTGACACAACTTCTAAAATCACCAGTCAAAGTTTGTCCGATTTTACACAGCTCCCTGATGCCCACATTCAAGCTGAAGATCATTTAGCGAAATTTGTTGAAGCTGTCTACCAAGCTGATCTTGATGGTGAGGATGAGAACTCATTTTACACTGCCATCTAACACTACGCTGATGCCTCAACGCCCTGGCTCTCCACTTTAGTCCAGTTTCTAAAATTATCATGATATTGTTGTGAAGAGTATGTCTGCTGAAGGGCTGCCTGACCCCCCTCACCCTCTGCTTGAAGGGTTAGCGGTTTCCGCTCCCCACCTAGTTGGAGTTTTTTGTTTTTGTTTATTGTTCCATTAAATATGTTCATTTGGCTCATTTTTCTTTTGCTTATTGGTAATGTCCATCCTCTGGTCAGCGTACCTTGAATAAATTTAAATTGGACTATGACAAACCAGGTTCTCAAGATCTGGCTTGCCACCCCAATATATATAACTTTATGCCAGAAGAGAGCTGCCTCAATTGAGCATCAGAATAGTTTGATATTGGGTTGTAAGCCAAAGAAATTGCACTAATTGCCCTACACCTCGATGGAAGAGCCTAGCTTTGACTCAGGTGACGTTCACACTCTGAGCAGAGGTCCAATGTGGCAGCTAATACTCTGCCAGCCTCTAGAAACCTGTATGGACATAGAAAGTACACATTTACTGGCAATGAACACTTACAGAAATCTCCACTGATGATCACAACCAGGTTAAGGTGTGGCAAGATTAGCATGGCTATCAATACCTCAAAATAACCTCACACCTTCTGAGGCCATGAGTTCACAGCCTATGGCACCTGCTGAGCAAGAGCTCAACGTCTGTATAATTCTGAGCAGATTACTGACTAGCCTGGGATATAAGTGAAACCAACTAATTTACTTTGTAATTTAAAATAAAGATCAAGCAAAATAGTTAATTTATTCAAGGTTAGTCTATCTGGTGAGGGAGTCCACAATGGTGGGAATACAGGATATAGCAACCAGAAACAATATAAAATCTTAACTTGGGAGGGTTGATTAGTTTACACTGGATTATAAACCTGACTGCTGAGTCAGAATTATGAAATATTTTTGATGTGAAAACTGTATGATTCCTATGTTATTTTGGTAAGTTCAAGCAATAATTCCCATAATTCAGATGATAATAAATATTTAAATTATATTATAAACTGTGGCAGAATTAATTTAAACCATCAGTTTGTGACCACTATTCCTAATATCTCAATTTATAGGAATTAATGAATGGAAACTGTTCCATTACATAAATATATTATAGCAAACAATAAAACAAAAGTCAGTACTATGAAGCGTGTTAAATATACTCCTAGTCAAAGACTTATCACATATTGCAGTATGGCAATAATTTCCAGAAAGTGTAGAAAGTTTATAATAAGTTTTTTGTGTAAGAACTTTACTCTGGTGGAAGCAGTAGCTTAAAGTTGACAGTGGGTAACTTGAAGTATAGGTCACCATTTGGCCATGAATAAGTATGCTAAAGAAGGATTTTAAGTACATATGCTCATAACTTGCATAGACTTTATTAAGGTGTTCAGATATAAACTAATTTGGTATATTTAAAGAGAATATGAAGTGGGTTTGCAAATTAACCCTTTCACTGATTTTGAAAGAAACTCATCTATTTTTAGCCCTTAACTTTTGCAAACTTTCTATCCAATATTAACACTTTTTGTAATCAATTTGGTCCTTGTCTGTAAATCAAATATTTGATAACTTTTGAAATAAATATATGTAAATCTCACTTTTGACATGATATATGTCCTATGGCTGGGGGATATGTTCAAGTATGAAATCATACCTGATGAGCTTAAATTATTATAGGTGTGGATTGTTTTTTCATAGATTGACCAATAAAATTAATTAGATTTAAAATGAATTATTATAGATGGCGATCAGTAATTTTAGTATAGATTGACCAATTAAATTAACCAAATAAAATGAGGTAATATAGATAGTTATTTGAAAGTTTACCATATAATTGACTGATAAAATCAACTAAATAATAAAAACTAAATAAATAAAAACTGTCAACCTTATACTGAAACATTGGACTTATCAAGTCAACTGAACAATTGTATATATATTTCATAGAATATTTGTGTCAAGTTTATCTGAGATTGGTAAATAGTCTAGGAGTAGGTGTTGAAATAAACATGTATTTATAATGATTTGTTTATATGATGATTTCCTAAACCACCACAACTAAAATGCTACCTAATTTAATATGAATTAAATAAATTTGAATCTATCTACCAGCTACTTGCCTGCTGTCATACACAGTTTTAGCTAGGCCAATCCAACTATTACTTAAGTAATCTAACCATATCAGGTACTATTCTTTTAAAAGTTAAATGACAAAACACAATGATAGTATCCTATCTAACAGTAGATAAAATATTAAGAAAGTTTCTAGAAACCTTCAGCCATAAGGCATATATCATGCATTTAAGGTTTTTACCATAAGGTAAAACTTGAACCATTTTTGGATACATATATACATTTTTAGATTTACATACCCTTCATTTTTTGGACACATGAATTTTTAGATTTATTTACCTCTCAATTTTTGGATACATGTATAAATTTTTTAGATTTACATCACCCCTATTTTTTAGATGCATTTTTACATCAAATCATTGAAAGGGTTAAATATATATGAGATGTGAGGATCTATTAGTAGAGTGGTTTGATGAAACTAATAATCTGTTATAAGATCTAACTCTAAAGTTAGAATGATAATGGCTTAGATATATTGTTATCTGATGACGCCTATAAAATCTTTGATAGCTCAATTTTATTTTATTTTTTAGTAAAATAGTCTCAACTTGATAGTCAATCTTCTAAGTCAAAAATTGATCACTTTCCAATCAGGCTCATCAACGCTTTACCAGTTTGAAGGAAACATGGATCAAATTGGCCATGTTGATATAATATTTACTAAAGTTTAAATGGGGTAAGTATTTTACAGGTGAGCTCTAGATCCTTCATCAGATTTAAATTCTAAACTTGGATCTTTTTAAGTTGCCTAACCTATCTATCTGACCCTTATAAAGTTAAAGTTTATAAACTCATCTCTTAGTGTGGTAGGATGTGTTCAAAATTTTTTAAAATTGAAGAGGATGAAAAGGGGTTTGGAATTGGAATTTAACCTATGAGGATTAAAGGTTCGACTTCCTCGAATAGATAAGGTTTAAAGGTTCAAGTTTGGGAAACCATTAAAGAATGGTGGACCCGGTTCGAATTTAAATTTCGGGCCACGAAACTGGTCGATAAAAATCTTCGCCAAACTACCAAACCTTTTAACTTTAAAAGTTGATCCTTCCTTCCAACCTAGATTTTAATATTAGACTTTGATATAAGCCTTATTGATAATAATAATTATGGATCCGGTAAGTTAAACTAAACCGGTTGAAATGGGTACTGACGGCAAGTTAATAGCAACTTATCCGTCTCGAAGAGATCCTCGGTTCCCTGCTGGGGGGTACAAATACCACCCAGTCCATCAAGGCGGTAGGTGAATTTAACGCTGGCTAAAATTGTAGTCCTCAGCGGCGTTGAACGAGTACACCAAAAACCACCTTAGCATCCCCTTATTTGTCAAAGTCCTCACCTCCTCCCCGCACCCCCAGGTTCGTCAACTGGCCGCCGTGGAGTTGAAGAAGATGGTGGCCCGGTTTTGGAGCGACGTCGCGGAGGTGACGCGTTCCGAGATCCGTAACGTCCTACCCAACGCCTTCCTCCAAGAGCCCGAGTAAGTTAACCTCTCATCCGCAAGTTTTGGGGTTGCCTCTAAATGAAAAAATAGGAAGCTTCCTCGGCTCTCCATCGCCCAAGCCATCGGCGCCATCGCGCTTATCGACCTCCCCGAGAAGCGGTGGCCCACGCTGATCGACTTTGTTGGCCAGTGCGCCAACAGCAGCCAAGCTGACCAGCGCGAGGTAATCGCAACGTTCGCTCACTTTAACGCTTGGAAGTGCGGGGTCCACTTGATCTACGTCTTGTTCAGCACGATCGCTGACAACTTCCCCGACCAGCTCGGGGGGGTCTTCTCGACGCTGGCCAAAACGGTGAGCGATCCCGAGAGCCAGCATGTCCGCGTCGGCTCCGTGCAGTAAGTTGCACCCCTTATCCTAAGCTAACCGGTAGGGCGTTGAAGGAGTTTGCTGATTTTGTCGATGTCAAGCAGAAGGACCAGGTGGTAAGTGTTGGTGGCTGTCCTTGGGTGCTGATCTGGACGTAGCAAGCCTTCCAGAACGTCGTCCCGGCCGTCGTCAAGGTGTTCCAGGAATCTATCGCGCAGGCGGATGAGCCTTCCGCCAACAAAGTCCTCGAGCTTTTCGAGGCGGCTCTGCTCTCCGTAAGCCGCCCTTCCAGCAAACTCATTGTCATAGGAGGCCGGGCTTTTGAATTCCTGCTTCCAGGACTTGGTGGCCTTTATGATCAACGTTGCCGTCGACAAGTCGGTTATGGAAGGGATCCGCGTGGGCGTCATCACCTTCCTTTACTGGTCGGTCCAATAGTAAGCGGGTTGGGTGTTCCTTGCTTATCCCGCTAGCAAGAAGGCGCGAGTTATTAGATTTGGCCTGGTGGAATCCTACCTGCGCTGTGCTATGGCGGTCGCCGTCGAGCCTGAGCATGATGACCACGAGCAGGATTGCCCCGCCAAGTCGGCCATCACCCTTATTGGCGTGATGGCCATCAACCTCCCGGCCCAGCAAATCTTTAATACGCTCGGCCCCATCATCTTCGAGTACGTGAGAAACGCCGATGCGGGCTTCCGCAAAGCCGGGCTACTGGCCATGGCCGTTGCGGCCGAGGGGTGCTCAGAATTCCTCGGGGCCAAGGTTGAGGAGATCCTGCCGCTGGTCACCGGCACGCTTAGGGATCCCAGCAGCGTTGTGCGCCGCGCAGCCTGCTTCGCCCTATGCAACTTGGCGGATGAGCTTTGCGATGACCTGACCAAGTACCATTCCGTAGTTCTCCCCCATCTTCTCGAGTTGATTTCCGACCCGGATCCGGAGGTGGCCAAGAACGTGTGGAATGCGATCGACTCTTTCATGTCCGAGATCGGTGCCGATGCGGCGGCCTATCTGCCATCGCTCATGCTGAAGAGTGGTGACTACCTCAATACGTTGCCCCCCAAGTTGAAGATGACGGCCATCGCTGCCATCGGCAGTGCTGCTAGCTCCGCCGGCCGCGCCTTTATCCCCTACTTTTCTGACTTTATCGCGCGCCTCCGTAGCTTCATGACGATTGTCTCGGAGGACCCGGAGGAGCTCACGCTGCGTGCGATTGCGACGGATGCCGCCGCCAGCGTGGTCTCCGCGGTTGGCAAGGAAATCATCATGCCCTACATCCAGGACCTCATGACGATCGCCTTCGAGGGGATGTCCATCAAGGGCCCCCACCTCCGGGACAGTGCCTTCTCGCTGTTCTCGTCGGCCTCTCAAGTTTTGGGCCCCGACTTTGCGCCGTTCCTAGAGCCCGTGATGGGCCAGGTCCGAGTCACCTTGGATCTGAACGAGTTTGAGGATAGCGACGAGGAGTCTGTTGACTTGGAGAACGACGACTCTAGCTCCGAGGATGTGCACCTGCGCACCGACGTTTCCGATGAGAAGGAGGTGGCGCTCGCCACGGCCGCGGATCTGTTCCGCAACGTCGGCAAGGCCTTCCTGCCCTACCTTGAGCCACTCACCAAGAGCTGCATCGACTTCCTGGACCACTTCTCCGAAGGGGTGCGCAAGACAGCCTTCGAGGCTTTGCTCAGCTTCGTTGTCGCCCTGCATGCGGAGTTTAGAGTGGGGGACTGGCAGCCCGGGCTTCCAGTCAAGGCCCCCATCGATAGCGGTGTTGCGACGCTTATTGGCGTCGTCATGCCGGCTATTATGAAGAAATGGGATGAGGAGGTCGAGTCGGCTGTGGTCAACTTGCTTCTCATCGAGTTGGACCAGGCCATCCAGGCGGTGGGGCCGGCTCTCGTCGCCAACCACGTTGAGCATATCTGCAAGAACATCCAGCTGATCTTCTGTAAGAAGGCGCTTTGCCAGGTGGCCGACGATTTCGACGAACCCCAGGACGTCGAGGATCTGGCGGAGCAGGAGGCTGCCCTCATCGTCAACGCCGCCGACGTCCTCGGCAGTTTGGCCAAGGCGGTTGGCCCCGAATTTATCGTGCTCTTCCGCCCCTTCTTCCCCCTCCTCAAGAAGCACTTCAAACCCAATTTGCCGGAGAGCGAGCGGTCGATGGCGGTTGCGGTGTTGGGGGATGTGATTCTCGGCGTTGGCTCGCAGATCTCCGAGTACACTCTTGAGCTGCTCGAGATCTTCCTCGCCGCCCTCGCCGACCCGGCGGCCGTCGTCCGCAGCAACGCTGCCTTCGGGGTCGGAATTCTATGTGCCACCACCACCCACGACATCACCTCCCACTACAGCGCCATCTTTGCCCGCCTG
This sequence comes from Massospora cicadina, assembly GCA_022478985.1. Lineage (NCBI taxonomy): Eukaryota > Fungi > Entomophthoromycota > Entomophthoromycetes > Entomophthorales > Entomophthoraceae > Massospora > Massospora cicadina. Next base: position 36,620 of record JAKSZP010002947.1, read on the forward strand.
TCCCCACTCTTCCAGAACCAGCCCCACAACACGACGGATAACGCGTGCGGGGCGGTCTGCCGCATGGTCAAGGCTGCCCCCCACGCGTGCCCCATCGACCAGGTGATCCCGGCCGTCATCGCCCACCTCCCCTTGAAGGAGGACCCCGCCGAGAACGATCCCATCTACGAATGCCTTCTATTTCTGATTCGCTCGGAGCATCCGGCGGTAAGCTCTACATCCCATTTGGGCTAACCGTCTAGGTCGTCGCCCACTTTGAGCGGGTCAAGGGTCTCTTCACCGACATGGTCACCAAGACCCCAGCCCACGTCTCCTCCAAGGTCCTGGGGGAGGTCAAGGCCATCCTCGGTTAACTCATCTTAACGCTATCCCCGGTTAACGCCTTTTAACGGGGGGCCATCCCCGCCCGAAGCCTGTTACTAAAATATAGAGTTGCCTAGAGTACCATCGTTCTCCCCTCTGTTTAAGACTTTGCGCACTTTAGCTCCGTTATCAAACGATTCTGCGTAGCCAAATGAACACGCCTGTGACTTAATTTCACACCGCGCTGACCCAACTTGTAATGGCCAGCCGTGTGGGGTTTATCGATCAATACCTGACCCTAACCCTGGTTCTACCCTCCAACTTTACCCCTTAAAAGCCTACGTGTAGGGTTTCCCCCTACCTTCCATTATTTTAGAGGTGCGGGTGTGGAAGGTACCAGATGGGCCACCGTGTATTTTTAAAGATTTTAGTTTGTATCCAAGTTACAATTAAGCTACCTCATAATGGTAACTATGGTTAACTACGCCTACCAAGGGTGATTTTTAGACTAAAGTTTGGGGGTGGATCCTAACATTTTATATCTACCCCCCGATTTACCTTAAACCGCATGAGGTTTGGCTGATACGCTTAAAACCATCCCGCTTCATCTAATCCCAACCAACTGCGGATTCACCTATAATTTCACGCCTTAAGGTATACGTTTAAATTTGGGGGGTAGGCCCATGAAATGTTATAAGGTCGACTATAGGGTGGGTTATAGGTTTAAGATTTGGTTGGATCCCTTAACCCTTTCAATGGGTTTCCACATATATGCATCCAAAAAATGGGGGTGATGAAAACCTAAAAATGTATATATGTAGCCAAGAAATAAGGGGTATACATTTCCCTGTAAAGCTAGATCAAAGAAGGTAATGGGTATATTGCAGTTCGAGTTTAGCAAAATGAAGTGATGTTTGGACAGCCTGTAAAAAATACTTAATTGCTTTGTATGCTTTTGGCAGCTTCGAAAAATCTCAACGAAAAGGAAATCACTTCCCAAGTTCACTTTAGTTTACATACTTTTATTACAAAATATATAGTTTTGTTATGGATGAGGGCAAAAAATATATAGAAATTGTTAACTTTGGCTAGGAAACTTTTACAATTTATGGGCCAAAAAATAAAGGTTTTTGAAAATCAGTAAAAAGGGTTAATTAAAATTTCTAGGTGGTGGGTGCTTAGCTAGTCAAGGCTTTAGAGTCATGTTGAAATTTAATCCATTTGATTTATTTGAGTTCATGTAACTAATCAAGGGTATAGATCAGGCTTACCCTTCTGATATATATTCTGTTACCATACTTTTCATCTTGTTAACCTAGGCTCATAGCTGATTTAGGTATAGGTTAGGTTGGGTTTAAGTAAAGTTACTTGACCTGTACATTTTAAATTTGGGGTTTATTAACCGAGGGCATGGATTGATCTATCCCCCTTTAGCTAAAGTTTAACTGGCGAGGAGGTAAAGTATTTTGGGTAGGGAGCTTAAAGTAGATGGGGGTTGGGTTATACAATCAGCTAGCTGGAAGAGTAGCGTTTCCTCTAATAACAATATACTTAATCCCCCTGTCAGGATTTGAGATGACAAGCAAGCTGAAATCCCTGCTCCCAAATCAATCCTTGACCAATCAACTCTCAAACCAGCACAAATGGAACCCTATCCTGAAGGCACCAGAACTAGATTTGATCAGGAAGCATCATGCTTATGAAGATTGATGTAATCACCTTCAGGAATCCAATCCACGCTTCCTGAATCACAAGAAGTGCTTCCACCACTGTGGTCATGAGGACAATACAGTAAAATGTGAGTACAATCCAGGAGATTGATCTGGAAGGCAGTAAAAGATCCTGATCTTGCAGGGCCACAAAGGTCCCTGAGGTACAATGTCCCTATGCACCTTAAATTGACACTTTCTAACACAATAAAGTAGTCTATATTCCCTCCATTTTTTCATTTTTCAACCTCTCCACTATTTTCTGCTTTGAGCCCATTTTCAGACTTCAGCGACAGTCAAGAGAACTGTTATGTCAAGAGAATTGTGCTCATTACAGGGGCTCCAAGCTGTCCTAAGTGAAAACATCTACCACAAATAATGGAGTTTGCTAGCAGTCCTGAAGATGAATCTGCTGATTATTAAGAACTGTTGCTCAATAGATTAGTACCTCACAGTATGAAGTGCTACCCACAGAACCTGAGAGTCTAAAAATTTGGGCCACATTCTAGTTCTCCCTGCCCTCAGTTGATGGAAATCATTATCAGCTTTAGTATGAGAACCTTAACAACATTGTCCAACAGTTATTAGATGGCATTTACTCCATGGGTGCCCATCCCTGCTGCTCCTGCACCTCTTCTGTACCCACTATCATATGGGACCTCTATACCTTGGCCCAGCTGCCGGTGGGAGAACTTACCCTGGGAACCAAATGCTACATTTGGAACTTTGTTCACCCAGCTATTCATCACCTCCTCTAGTTAGTCAGATTGCACCATCATGGAGTCTCCCAACAACTGGGGCTTACTCAGACCTTATACTCCCATGTCATCAATTTCTATAATGTGACTTCCTCCTTTGTCCACAACGAGTGAGGCTAATATTAACTATCTAACAATTATCAATGAGGCTGAGGCTAAATTGCGGTGTTGGATAGTGGGATCTCTGGCTACCTCAAGGACCAGCTGTGTCAGAACATCCAACTCCTTGAGGCTGCTTGGAACCAGCACTTTATTAAGTTGAGGATCAGGTATGGACCCTGTAACAACTCTATTGGGAGCTGGCCTCTCACAACTACACTTCCAGGAGTAAAGGGCCTTAAGGGCCTAGAGGACCCAAAGGCCCTGCAGGACGTGAAGGACCAGAAGGTCCTTATGGACCTTGAGGGCCCTCAGGCCCTGTGGTACCTACCTCTGGAGACTCTACTGACTTTTGGTAGAAGGTTGTTTTAGCAGCCTTAGCTACCTTATACAATCAAATTTGGAATGTAGCTCAGGTATTTAAACTCCAAATGGATGGAGTCCCCCTGTTGAAAATTTTGCATCCACTACATCAGGAACTCTGTTAGTATGTCAGGCCAAACTGTATGACAACTGCTGGCCCTTGTTTCACCTTAATTGTTTACCTTTCACTACAGGTCCACAGGTAACCTACTAACCTAGCAGACCAACAACTTCACCTTGGTGCAATTAACCCTTTGGGAGGCACACAGCAAGCCCTACACCTCACTGGGTAATTCTCAGCTCTGTCATACCATCCCCTCAGGGTTAATCCCTATCAGTCCCTCGTTGTTGGTGGCCAGTTGGCCAAGCTCCCATGGGGCTTCCTGTAGCTCCAGGTATTAGAGTTGGTAGTGCCAACCATCAATAGGTGCATTTTCCCAGCATCTCACCTTGGGGATCTCCAATTCCACCTGTCAGGAGAGTGTCTAAAACTCTCCCATTTCCATTGAGGTGGTGCACAGTACACAGCCATACTGCCATGGGACTAGTTGTTAGTATTAGGGTGAGCATAGCCCCACAGAGATTGCTGGAGCTAAAGTAATGCAGGGTAAGTGTCATGGAATCTGCTGATTAAAGTAAGACTGGGCTTCCAATCTGGGTGTGTAACAACCCAGTGGAAATCCCAGAATGCCAAAAGCATAGCAGTTCTGAACAGTTATGGGAGGGATCCCCTGTTATTCTGGTGAGGGAAATTAGAAGTTAATAAAATACCAAGGGCCCCCATACCAAGCCAAATGGCTGCAATGGAGGCAACTGTGGGTCTTGCTGGGGCATCCCCCAAGGGTGGGAGAGGCAAGGAGGACGACCAATCCTCCTGGGTTTGCAGTTGGTGACCTTTGGCTTCATTTTCCCAACCATCTTGGATGGGTTCATCATAGTAAAAATTCTGAAAATCATAAAATTTTTTAAAAACTTTTGAGATGATGTTTGGCTTCATGAATCAAAATTGAATTGAATAGCTCCAACCATTGGGAGGCCTCGGACCTCATCTTGCATCCATTGAGAGGTTTCAGGTTGTGTATAGAGGTCAGGTGCATCACCAACAACGCAATCAATTACTCAAATTGATTTGGGCCATATTGGCCCTCAGTGGGATGGCCCAGATGGTCCAGTGCTTGGTTCCCACCTTGCAGTTGTGTGGATGGCGAATTATCACCTCAAAATGGAGAATCACAATTATCTAAGATGGCCTCACTCTGCCCAAATTGTGCTGAACCACCAGTAGATTGGCGAGGCAGATTAGATTAAATTCTCCAATTATTTTGTGGAGTGGGAGGTGGACTCAAAGCTGGTCTGCTGGGTGCCAAATGGTAAACAGATCATTGTGAAGAGTTTGGTGGATCTGAAAATTCTCTTGAAGCGGCGGACTGGCATCATTGTAAGGAGAGTGTCTATAACACTCCTATTCCCAGCGTGGCAGTGCTTGGTGCACAGGGCCAACGCCAGGGAACTAGTCATTAGTACAAAAGTTATTAGAGCCCAGCAGAGAGTGCTTGAGAAATAATAAATTAGGCAGAGGAGTGCAATCATTAGACTGATTAACCAAACAAAAATGACGTAGTGCACAAAAAAGTAAGGTATAGGAGTCCCAGGTTGGAGGGAACCTAGGCAGCCCAATGGTGCACAAGCGGATAATTTTACCATATTTAGAATTAAAAGGTTAATTTAGTGTAAGACCTCCATGAAGAGTTCAACGCACAGGATTGTCCAAGATATCATAAATATGGAAAACGGTGTACTTAAAGAGAGGCTTATTGATAGGGATAAGTCAACCAATGGGAGAGATTGGTCTTGACATAAGATATTTAAGGGATTTCAGGAAAAATAATCAATTGAGGGAAGCAGGTTAAGCCAAGGTGCGCCAATAGGCGCACACTTCCATCAGGCAATACACTATACTGGGTAATCAACTGAACTCAGGTAATTTATTGTAGGAGTAGCGGACCCAAGCTGGAAATTTCAAAAAACTGAACAGGTTTCAAGTTTCCGTTCTACTAAAACCCAAAGCAAACTGTTTTCTTCTACTACAAAGCTAGTTTTTTTAACGCTCCTGCTCTCATACAGGGCCAAACTTTTCTTGCATCCATAGGACCAACCTGAGCACCTTTTGCCTTCACCCAGCGTTGGTCTATGGTATGTCTGAGGTCAGGGAGGTATGCCAAATTCACCTTCTTAGCCTCCCTACATGAAGTTTTGTCTTTCACGTTGGTCCAAAGGATGATATCATTTTCCAACTATGACAGTTGTAGGATTGTGGCAAATTATTGGATTACAATCACAGTCTGGTGGGCCACCAGATTGATGGCTTGGAGGGCCCACTCAATGACCATCGGCCCTAGGATGCAGATTGCTGCATAATTCACTGGTTTAAATAAAAGTATTGTGAAGAAAGTGATGGAGCTCGCAGAGTAGGTTTGGGAGGTAATAGTTTTATTAAACTTAAAGGTGAAAATGGACTGACAACTGCTCCTTACAGAGGCAGTTGTCTTATATATTCAAATTGGGGAAAAGGGGGCCATGGGCACATTTTTCTTGGGAAGTGGTAGCTGACATACTCATGGGTACTCAGCCTGGGTTTGGGGCTTCATCATCTGGCTTATGCAAAGGTCATAAAAGCTCTGGTAATATAATTATTGGATCCGCCAGGGTTGGACCCTCACTGATCCAAACATAAGTGGATTTACTTGGAATGAAGGGGCAGCCAAATTGGGTTCTGGTAGGGTCAATTCTGAAAGTTTTAAAAGATTCTTTAAAACTCTCTGAAAGCAAATTTCTGACTCATATTGGCTTTCCCAGACCCTGAATTTTAGATTCCATGTCCTGGACCAGGTTTCTTGACTCAGGAACCATTTCCTGAGTTTTGAGGCACATTTTATTTCCAAGGATGTAAAAGATGGCGGAGTGGGGCTCAGTGGGAGTGGAAGATGCTGTTGAAGGCTTCTGGCCTGTATTAACTCTTTACAGACCTCTTTTATCCTTTCAATCAGAGAAGAAGCATCCAAATGGGTACTGTGGTGGGGTTTTTTTTGGTGCCAATGCATTGACCCAAAGTTCATCAACTACATGACCCAAGTTCCCCAGTTGATCCAAGGGCTCCACAGGGGCATTAGGTCTCTTCTTCCTAAAAGGGATCTTTTCCTGATCTAACCTAAGAGATTGGGTTTCTAGACTTACAGTAAGGATGTACAACATGGTATTTATTAGTATGTAGCAAACAAACAAGACTTGGGTGGACCCCAAAGGGGAGTCAATATCCAAGTGATGATCTGGGCTTGAGTGCTTGGGTACCTCAGTTTGGAGGGGATCAGGGCGGCCCAGTGGTGCAACAGATGCAGTAGTTAATTTTGTGCAAATAAAATGGCTTACATTGTTATTGACCTCCCCAAAGAGGTCTGCACACATGTTTGCTCAAATCAACATATTAAAAACATAACCTAACGGTATTTTATTAATAAGGAGTCAACCAATGAGGAAGGTTGGTCTTGAGGAAATAATATTTAACAATAGGGGGAATTGTCAATTGGTGGAAGTGACACTAAGCCCAGGTGCACCAATAGGCGCATGCTTCCATTGGCCAAGGTACTATATCTCAAGATTGACCAAATTTGAGTTATTAATTGTAGACATAGCTGACCCAATTTAGAAATTTTAAAAAATTGAATGGGTTTCAAAACCTCATTTGCTGAGCAACCAAATTGAACTGTCACCATAAATAGTATAGATAGTGCATTTTAATGCCCTTGCCATAACACAGGGCTGAGCGTCACGCATATCCCCTAGACCAACCTGGGCATATCTGGACTGAACCCAGCTCTGGTCCAGGGTATGTTTGAGGTCATGAAGGCCTGCCAACTTCACCTTTTTGCCTCCTGACAATTAGATAAATCTTTTCAGTTGGTACCTTTAATCATGTCATCAGGCTATGACATCAACTTTACCACCCTTGCTTGCTATTACTAATAACAAAATAAATAAAGGTGGGAAAAATAGAGATCTTTGTTTAGGAGGGAAAATAACTATTCATACTAAGCTACTGCGCCTATCCAAAACCCATCAGAAATACAAGCTGGATCCTCATCCACTTGTTATCATTCTGTAAAACTTGTTCCCTCCTAATATATCCTTCCCAAACATAAATATTACTTTGACTCATCCTTGTAATGAGTCACTAGTCAATCATACATAAAGTATTATTATTAATTGAATATCCTTGGCATTAGTTGCCATTACTCTGATTTGTAGTCAGGCAAATAATCACTTGCTCTCATATTGGAAACCTTGTCTTTCACCAGAAAATCCCTAAATGGCCAGATGATTGGAACCTGGCGTCATACTGGAATTTCGCTGTTACCTAATTAGTTATTAATTGATTGACATCTTCAGCTTTAGTTGCTATTGTAGATCTTCATATAACATTAAATATATCTGGGATTATCCCTAATACTTTGAAATAGCTCAAACCACCCAAATGGATAGCATAAATTGGCAAATATAACATTAAATATAATATAGAACTAGGCAATTAATTGGCAAGGGTGGTTATCCTGGCAGGGTAATTCCTGCTTCCACTCTAGTGCAGGTTTTGTTCGAAACAAGTTTGAAACCTGTGCTGTCTAAAAAGTCTTGGTGTGGTATATTTTTCCCAAGGTTGACCCACCTCAATTACTTTTTTAGGCAATTAATCGGCAATCACACCCAACTAATTAACATCCCTAATTCAGATATTATAAGATAAAATCATTCTGGTTAAAATCCCAACACCCCCTTGACCCTAAAGTCTCCATCAAGGCATTGTTGGACAAAATATACAATTTTAGCACCTTCACTAAGCTTACAGATAGCCGCATCTCTCAGCTCAAACAAATGTTTAGGGGTCCAAAATTTATTTGACTGCCCTCAAGAGTCAGCTTCGCCTTAAAGGCGCTAACATTCAATCTTTAAAAGAGCAGGTCACAAAATAAGGCTTCTGTTTCTTCACTCAACCAAAACTGGGATGATATTTAAGAGGACCTTGAGGGTCTAAGATGATGGCTGGACCAGCAGGTCCCCTGCAACTATGTGGAGACTGAGATCTCTGAGCCTGCACCCATCCCTGGCATTAATTCCCTCTACACTCCTCTTGTAACCAACTTTAAACCTAGCTTTAAAGAAAGGTTCACCCCTGGCCAGAAAAGCATTGACTCCTTTCTGTACGCATATGAGAGTTCCAATGAGGAGGCCACTAACTGGAAGATGGTAAAGCATATCCACTCCTGCCTCAACAGCACTTCCCAGGAGATCATGACTCCCCATTTGAAGGTGTGCAACACCTGAGAACAGGTATGTACGGCCTTTACCCAAGAATTTGCCAGCAATCAAACCCTGTTCAACCAAAATCAAGTTTTTATAACTATCCTCCTGAACAAAGGGGAAAGCCCCATGAAGTTCACCAGCCATTTCTACACCCAAGTGCAACCATTGGTTACTACCAATCATATTACCTTGGAAGACACTATCACCGCTGTCATCTTAATGTTGGAATCCTACCCTGATATTCAAATGTATATGATTGAACAGAAGAACGGTTTTACCTACATCTAGGAAATCAAAGAAGCACTTAACAAGATCCCTGCATTGTCCCTGTACTCCAAAGCTACCTCTTTGGGTCCCTCCAACCGTCCTTGAGTCCATGTGGTCGAAAACCAGAAGAATCTACAACCTCAATGCACCTACTGCAACAGTTACAGACATAGCACCAAGACCTGCTCGAAACAACTTGCTGAGGAGGCGGTAAAAGGGCCGTCATCATGAAGGACGAGGCGCTCCATGCTGACATTTCTACTACGCCTCAAGAATCTTCCATAACCTCGAACAATCCTGGAGCTATTATACCTGGAGAAGAAGTGTTAGTACCTGGTGATAATAAAGAAATTGATACTGCTTACTCTTCTTCCAATGATTCATGTTTCTCATGCTACCTCCACAGTTTGAAACTCTGATTACCCGCATTGCAGTTTGAGTGCATAGGATTATTTTCCTTGCCATAGTTGAAAATGGCTCCCCTGTGAACGTTATATCATCCAAGTTGATGAAGATCATCAAGATTTCATTGGACTTGCCACACTATATAAAATATGGCATGGCTTGCCTGCAATGTACTCAATTTATAGGGTCCTATTATTCACTGCCTATTCAATTGGGAAAGCTCGCTGTAAATACACCTGACATCGTGCTCAATAACCCTAGTTATGACCTGCTTCTCAAAACTCAGTTCCTTTGAGATTACTCAGCAGTAGTCAATTATGATGACGACTTTCTATCACTACTAGGGCATTGATCCCCTATAATTTAAAACATCCTATGACTCTAAGATGAAGGTCAAGGTCCAATCCTGTCTACTGGATAGTGAGGGCTGAATTGATCAGATTGAATATCATATAAGGGGCTCTCAAGATCTCTTGCCCCCCTGCTGTTGATTGATAATAAGGCATGCCAACCTACTTACCTAGGGTGACCACTATACCCCCAAAGTCCCAAATCATTGCCAACACCTGGGTCCATGTTAACATCCCCTCTGGTTACCTATTGGAAATATGAGGTCTGGACGACCTGTCCGCCAAAGAGGTGCTAACCTGCCTGGAAATTCTATATCCAGCTTATGCCAGATCTATATTAGTGTTGTTGTCTAACCCTGATGACAAACCCAAAATAGTAGTCCCAAAAAGTCCCACCGCCTATGTCCGCCTCCTACCAGTTGAGGCTGTCAACCATGTCCATAGTTTTGGGAGCCTAAGGGGCTTTGGGTTGGAAACGACCCCATTTGTGACCCTGGTCAACACCAGTATCAGAAAGACCTCACTGAAGACCAACTGAGTAAAGTGCAAGGATGGTTGGAGAAATATCTAGACCAATTTTTGGCCTTGACCTACAAATTTAGTAGAATTAATGGAATTTTACATCATGTGTAAACTGGAGATACCCCTCCCTTTTGGTCCCAACCTTAATGAAAGAGCAAGGTTGAAGAAGCCCAGGTGACAGTGGAACTCAGACAACTACTCAATTTTGGACTCTTATTGCCTTCAGGCAGCCCTTGGGCCTCTCCTCTCCTTCTAGTTCAGAAGAAGGAAGGCAGTCACTGGATGGTGATGGACTATTGACGTCTCAACTCTATCATCAAGAAGGACAGTTACCCTATGTCCCATATTGACAACTCCCTCTGACTGCTCACCAGATTGCAGTACTTTTCTCAATAGACTGTGCCAGTGGATATTGGAAAGTAAAGCTCGCCCCTTAAGATTGAGCCAAGTGTGCACTCATAGCCAACAAAGGACTATAGAATCCCACAAGGATGCCCCAGGGCCTCTGTAACGTGCCGGCCACTTTCCAACGCGCCATGGATAGGATCCTCAAGACTTGAAGCTGTTGTGTGTTCCTGTCTACCTAGATGTTATCACTGTTTTCTTACAAACCTTTAATGGATACTTTGAGCATCTAAAGGAAGTTTTCAATAGACTCTAAAGGCTTCTATAAAGCTTAAACCTTTAAAATATTCTTTCAGTTGGAAATGGAGTTTCTGGGACACAAAGATTTAAAGGATGGCATCCAGCTAGTACCAGACAAAGTTGACGCCATAGAAAAGATGTTGCGCCCCCAGAGCTTAAGGGATATACAGGTGTTCCTAGGCATGGTGGGTTATTATCATTAGTTTAAACCTCGGTTTGCTGACCTAGCAAGCCTCTATTTTACCTCCTGAAGAAGAACGTTCTGTTTGAATGACGTCATGAACAAGAACAGGCTTTTAATGCGTTGAGGGCTGCTCTATGTACTAAATTATTTTAGTCCATTCGTGCTTTGACCAACTCTTCTTGTTGTTTATGGATGTGAGCAATGTCACTGTCAGGGCTATCCTAGCCCAGAATGACATAAATCAGGTTGCCCATCCAGTAGCCTATTTCATCAAGACACTGAGTAAGGCCAAATGGAACTACAGCATTACTAATAGGGAGTGCCTGGCTATCTTGATAGCCATCAAACGTTTTCAACTCTACCTATATGGTACCCACTTTGCCAGTGTCACCGACAATTTCTCACTCCAATGGCTCCAGCAGATAAAGGATCCAAATGGTCAATTAGCCAGATGGGTTTTATGACTGCAGAGCTATGATTTAACCATTGTTTAAGTGGGCATGATACACCAAATAATGGCCTCTCCAGGATGACGGTATGTTAAAATTCTAGGGGCTTCGCTGCTCATTCACAAATATTAAGCCCTAAATGATAACTGCACAGGTTCAGTTTTTTGCAATTATAGCGTTGTCTGATGATATATAATATACAATTGATAATAGTATGAAGACTATTGTCTGTAGTTGAATAGATCACTAATGTTTGGTCCAACGCTTGACCAGTATTCCTCTTTGAAATACTATAGATGTCCTCAGTAGAAATTTATTCCCTGATCCGCCTAGCTTGATCCATGCTCAGATCCTAGTTTAAGGCCTTTCCTCTGGTGATGCAAAGTTAGAAGCAATTCCTGTCTCAGCTCAGCTCAGTTTCTCTTCTTAAGATCCTCAATCCTTCCTCTTTATCCTATTAGAGAGTTTTCAATTAAAGCACACCGCAATAATTTCCTTGAGACGATTAGAACTAATAATAAATTCTGCTAATTAACTTCCTTTTTACTAAGTGAATTCTCAGGGGAATTTATAGAGGAAATTCAGCGCCAAACCCTCAGTTAGCGCCTCAGCACCAAAATGGCAGCCGTTGCCATTATTACCCTTTGTCATCTCATCAGCAATGGTCTTCCCCATCCTGTCTAGGATTTTGTCATTGGACATCCTTGAGGCCTAAAATGAAAAAAGACAGAAAATTTGTCCCTAACGTTTTCTACTAAAACCCAGAGAACCAACCATATTTGGTGAGCAAACTACTTAGTTAATGGGACTTGTTACCCATTAAGGAAGGTCACAAACCACATGATCAATTCACTAGTTGCAGGCGGCATCACTTGCCTTGCAACTTAATCCTTAAATTCCCAATCAGTTGGTGATGAAACCTGACCAATCCCAATTGGTACACCTGATAATTAATCATCAATCAACTATCAGATGCTCACATTTCGTTGGCAATTCTGCCCAATAAGATCATAAGCATTACCCTGGATCCATCTTCAATGGATCTGAACCAGGCGAATTACCCAAAATCTCCCAAACATTATTTACCCAAAATTGGGGTCAACCAATATCCAATTCACTCGCTATAGGGAATTATCCCCTAGTGACCCATGGTATTCTAGACGGCTGGAAATGTGGGCAAGAATCACAACATGGTACTAGCATCTTCGACCTCCAAGGGTAGCCAACTCTATGATCTGATTGGTTATCCCTGAACTTTGGGATTTAGGAACACCTGAAGTCCAAGATGAGCTCTGAAAGATGACCCAAGACACTCAAACCAAAGATTTGCTGCTCTACAATAGGGTCAATAAGAAATGGTTCCCTTATGTCCACCCTTCTTCCCAAAATGACGTTATCCTAGAGGGCCATACTACTGTGGGACATGGGGCGGTCAAGAAAACTCACAAATGGTTGAATTCACAATGTTACTGAGACTGAATGGTGGAGACCATTCAAGAGGTCTTAAAAGCATGTATAACTTGCTAATCCCAAGACTGAGCCAATCCTCAATTTGACACTCAGTTGTCACTCCAATAGGACCCTTCAGCATCATTAGCACCGAAGTGATAGGCCCTCTTCCCGCTGGATTACAGGGCCGTAAATCTATTCTCCTAGCCGTGGACCATCTGAACAAATGGGTTTTAGCGATTTCAGCCCCTGCTGTTACTGCAAAAGCCACAGCTCTCTTCCCAATAATCCATTTTCACCCAGCATGAATGCCTAAAAATATTACTTTTAGGCAATGGGTTAAAATTCACCTCGCAGGTAGTCCAAAAACTTAGTTTGATATTTGGCACTAAAAAAAGTTTTACCACCTCTTACAGCTCATCAACCAATGGGGAGGTAGAACGTGCTAATGGTACCCTTATCTCTATTTTATGGAAGATGGCCGCCTCTGACCCTGCTTGCTGGAATTATTATCTACCCAGCGTGTTGCTTGCCTACCAAATAGGCTACCACCTAGCTATTAAATTGTCACCCTTTGAAGCTCTATATGGACATGCTCCCTGGCTCCCAAGTAGAGTACAGACTTTGCTTGAAACCTTTACTCCTGAGAACTCTGATATAACTATGTGGGCTGTCAGACATTTGCCCTTGCAGCTGAAAAATAAGAATGTCTTAGGTTAAGTTCAGCCAAAAAAGGGAGGTGTTGCCCATTTGCAGTTTTCCAAAACCATTAAGAACGATTTTAATGAGAATGTCAAGGATATCGTCCAAAAGACCCTGGCCAATTCATGGTGGAACCCCGCTAACTGGGGTAACCCCATTATAAAAACTGCTCGGGCAATTAATGAAAACTTAAATGGTTGGATTTTCACAACCACATGATGGACCTTGGGGCAACCATTGGCAGGTACTTCCCCAACCACGACCAGGTCCTTCCAAACACCTATGCGGGGGCCCTTCCCTTTTATAGGCATAGCGGAGGTCCCCCAGGGTGAAAGTAATTTATCTAGCAGTGATTGGTTGAAGTTCATTAAAACCTTACTACATGGGTACATACTGCCCCAAAACCCCATTTATTGTTTCCCAAAAAAAGTAACTCACAGTTTTAATGATCTGATAGGAGAGTTTAACGTATTTTCTAGTTTGGAATGCATCAAAGCTATTCCAAAACTATCCTCAAATTCCCCAACCATCAAAATCAGTTTAAATATTGATCAGGTGGATATTGAGGGGATTTTTTTTTCATTCTACCCCATCTACTAATAATAACTCTTAAAACTCAAGTTTTTATTAGTTTAAATCTATAAAATTTAACTAAACTTTTATGGGATCCAGCGGCGTTAGCACCAGCGAGCAAAGAAAAGCTGGATTCCTACAGTTTGGTGCTCACTACAGGGGACCCCTGTATATCAGAAAAAGTGGCAAAAATGGTGGTTTCAAACGTGAGTAACCCTCCCTCTTTTCCTTGTCACATTAAATCACGTTTAGTTGCTCTGGAAAAGCAACTAGCAAGCGCTCTATCCTATCTCAAAGAATTTGAGTGGCGTTCAATAAATTTTTTTAAAGATAAGTTTATCCCTGGAGAGGGTAGTATTACTACTTTTTTGTATGTTTATGAAGCTGCCATGTGTGATGCAACGGATAAGCAGAAAGTGCAACACATCCTTCCTTGTTTAAGCCGCCTAGCACAAGAGATGATAGTTCTTTACCTGAACCCATTGAATTCCTGGGCGGAGGTGAAGGAGGCTCTTCTAGCTGAATTTGGATCAAAGCAGAGTTTACACAGGGAAAAACAGGCCTTTATGTGCCTTAATATGCTTGAAGGTGAATCAATCATTTTCTTTGCTGAATGATTTTACCATGCTGCGCAAAGGTTGTCCACTTCTAAAATGCTTACACTTAATAATGCTATCGCTTCCCTATAAAATGATCCAGCCTCTCAACCCTCTCTAGCCAGACATATCATCTCAGTGATACGCCAGTTCAAAAAGATCTGTGACATTAAAGAAGTTTGTTAGAAGTGGCCAAATTCCAATTATGTGCCAAAACAAATGTCGCTGAGGTGAGACCTTCAGCGCTAACCATTGAAGAGCTTCCGCCTGTGAAACAATTGGGAGTGATGCCACCCGTGCCTATCCTCCCTGCTAAACCTGCTCCCTCACCTGTAGGGTAGTAACAAACATACATCCTCACAAGCTCACTAAAGCTGCTGTGCCTACCCCTCCAGATAAGCTTGTAAATGCGCGCTATAAGGCTACCCAATCTTTTGTGGCCATCTCACTTGCCTCCATCGTGGCCTTGCCCATTGTTGAAAATACCATTGGGGAGGAATCTGAGGGGGGGTTAAGATAATGTTGATTACTGCATATTGGGAGCCCCTGCGGAACTAGATTTGCCTGATCATTTGAACGCTAAAGGAGTAGATGAGACCACCATACCTGAGGAGACGTACCTCAGTCAAATTCTAGGGTGTCCAAAAGTGATTGACACTGCCAGCGATTGTGACCAATTCCTAGATGGTTTGATTCGCTCTCAAGCGTGTTTATCCCATAAAATCCATCATGGATAAATACCCTGAGACAGCTAAAAAGCTAAACTCCACCTTCCGGCTCAATGAGGTCTTAGCTTTGTCATCTAAAATTGGAGAAATGCTCACTAAGGTTGAAGTGGTCATTTAAAAGGTCCAAATACTAGCCATCCTGGACACTGGCTCCCCAGTCAACGTGATCTCCACTAAGCTTATTAAGAAGATAAAGCTAGCGCCTGACTTGGAGTACATGCAAAAATTTGAAACCGCTGGCCAAACAATACCCGTGCTATTGGGCATACTCTTCTCTTCACATTCGAATTGGGAAGCTTATCCTATCCGCCCCTGCTGTAGCTTTGGACAACAACGCTTATGAACTGCTCATTGGCACTCAATTTATGATTGAGTATGAAGGAATAACCAACCTGAAGCAAGGGGTCCTTTCGTTACTCAACTATGAAATCTCTTTAGTCTTATCCAATAAAGAACCCAGCAAGCATGAATACTCTTGCCTGGTCAATTACCCTTTTTCAGCTATAACCTTTTCATATTTCACTTCCAGCCACAACACAAAGAAATTACCAGATTCAGCGGATGCTGTGGATGGTGTCCCTTTTGACACGGCAGATGAGGTCTCTAAAGCCTGGGGAACAAAGAGTGGTTGACACTAAAATCACACTACAAATCCCACATCATTGCTTGTTACACCTTGTAAGTATTGAGGGCGTTAGCCCCTTGGAACCTCATGCATTTTCTGGGATACTAGACCCCGCCTACCAGAGGCCAATTACCATTCTACTGGGAAACCTCACTGGAAAGGACATGATCATACGGAAACACAGGAGATTGGCAGAGGTTCCAACTCCCAGTAGAGGACATTGAAAAATCCACTCCATCAGCTCTATGGCGGATTTGGGCTTACCCATGGATAAAATGGTGTGCACCTTGCCCAATGCTCATATTTTGGTTAAGCAAACCCCAGAGGAGTTGGAAAAAGTCCATAACTTGTTATATGAATACAGTGACATACTCTCAAATTGGATACTGACTATGGCCACATGAAGGGCTGATGTCACTCCATTGATGTGGGTGATGCCCAAACTATAAGGTCCAAGCCTTATCGCAAGTCAAAGGTGGAGTAACAACAAATGAGGACGGAGCTTCAGCAGTTATTAGACGCGGGGTTACTTGCTCCTTCACAAAGCCCTTGGTCTTCACCCCTCTTACTAATTAAAAAGAAAATGGAGGTCATTGGATAGTCATGGATTATCATAGGGTAAATGCCTCACTAAAAAGGATAGCTATCCTATCTCTCGCATTGATGACACCATGGCCCAACTCTCTGGCTCTAACTTCTTCTCCGCCATGGAATTGGTCAGTGGCTATTGGAAAATGGACCTTTCTCCTCAAGACCAGGAGAAATGCGCTCTTATTTGTAGTGAAGGTCTCTTCCAACCCACACAATTACCCCAAGGGTTGTGCAATGCACCTGCCTCTTTCCAACGTGCGATGAATCACATCTTGAAGGACCTTAAATTAACTTGTGTCATCGTCTATCTTGATGACATCACGGTGTTATCAAAAATCTTAAGTGGACATCTTGATCACTTGAAGGAGATGTTTTAACAATTACGTAAATCTAAAATTAAGCTGAAGCCCTTGAAGTGTACCTTCTTCCAAAGGAACTTGAATTTTCTTGGCCACTTCCTTTCTCAAGAAGGAATTTAACCCACGCAGGACAAGGTTGAAGCAATCTCAAAAATGCTGCCCCTCAAAAAACTACAGGATATTCAGGTATTTCTAGGTATGATGGGGTATTACCAACAGTTCATCCCTAAGTTTGCCCAGCTCAGTGAGCCCCTTGTCAGGCTATCAACCAAGAATACCCCTTATTTTATTAAAATGCTGAACAAAAAGCCGCTTTTGAGACGATGAAGAAATTGCTACAACAACGTCCTATCTTACGGCACCCAGATTATAATAAATCATTTATCTTGTTTAATGATGCCTCAGATTACGCTATGAGGGGCCATCTTAGCCTAATTGGATAAAAACGGTGTTGATCATCTGGTATCTTACTTCAGTAAAATGCTTTCAAAAGCAGTACGCAACTACAGCGTAACAGAAAAGAAGTGCCTTGCAGTTTTGTTAGCTGTAAAACACTACAGCCCATTCCTATATGGGACCTCATTCACTGTGGTTACTGGCCACGCTTCATTGAGATGGTTACAGAAAATGAAGGATCCTACAGGACGGTTAGATCGCTGGGTTCCAAAGCCTCAACCAAATGAATAAAGATTAAACACCGTGCTGGGACTCATCACATGAATGTTGATGGTTTAACTCAGCTGCCAGTCCTTCACTTGGATAATAGTGAGACGGAGAGGTTACATGACCTCTTAATGACCCCCAATGAATGGGAGGATGAGGATGAGACTGTTAAGAAGATGTTAGCCTGGCACTCCCATAACACCAAAGTTGAAAATGAGAAGTTGTATAAGAAGGTGGGGGCAAAATGGATACCTTACCTTCGATCCTCAAAATGCATACCTGCTATCTTAGAAGCTCATTCACCCTAGGTCATGGAAGGGCAAAGAAAACTTATGCGTGGATTAAGGATCGGTTTTATTTGGATGGTATGAATCAATTGTTGATGTCTTGTAAGCCTGCCTTACATGCAAGAAGCAATTTGGTTTTAAGACTAGATACAAGTATCAACCAACTACCCCTCAACAACCGTTCCACACCATCAGTTTGGATTTAGTAGGTCCCCTTCCTCAGTATACTAGTGGAAACAGATTTATCCTAGTAGCTATTGACCACTTCACTAAGTGGGTTGAAGCTGTGGCTCTACCTTCCCAAACAGCCAAAGCCATCGCCACCTTTTTACATCAACACATCCTCACATGTCACGGCTGCCCTCATGTACTACTCTGTGATAACGGTAAGAACTTCACCTCCAGAGTAGTCAAAATCCTGGCCACATCTATGGGAGCACAACAACTTTTCTCAGCTCCCTATAACCCTTCCACCAATGGGACTGTGGAAAGAGCAAATGTAATCTTGGTTTCCATTCTTAGAAAAATGGCCTCCTCTGATCCTCTTCACTGGGATCAATATCTACCCATTGCTCTTATGGCATACTGGATTAGCTATCACCAGATTTTAAAGTTTTCTTCTTTCTGTGTCTTGTATGAGCGGGAACCAAGCATACCTGCCCTCTTAGCTAAGGATGTAATCTCTTCTAAAGTTGAGGAACTGAAGAAAGTCATGAGAAGATTGGCTCAACGAATAATTCAACTCCAATTTGAAGCTATGACCAATTTAGCCAAAACGGTGACAAAAGAAGGGCATGCTGCCAATGAGTTCTGACACCTACCTTCATTCCAAGTGTTCAACATGGTGCTATACTACCATAACCGCATCACTCCTAGAAGCGGTAAGCTTGGATCCATCTGGGAGGGTCCCTTCATCATCACTTACAAGAGAGGTAACAAGTACTCAATCAAATCTCTAGCTAATGGTGTCACCATTAATCGCGTACATGGCCATTTCCTATGGCTCTACTCTCCCCCAACATTCTTGAGGGGGTGATGGTGGACATTCCCCCTTACAGCTGAGAAATAAGAATGTCTTAGGTCGAGTTCAGCCGAAAAAGGGAAATATTGGTCATTTGCGATTTTCCTATGCCTTTAAGAACGATTTTAATGAGAATGTCGAGGATGTTGGCCAAAAGACCCTGGATGATTCACGGTGAAACCCCATTAATTGGAGATAACCCCATTACAAAACCTGCTTGGGCAATTAATGAAAACTTGAATGGTTGGATTTCCCTGACCACATGATGGACCTTGAGGCGAACATCGGCAGGTACTCCCCCAACCACCACCAGGTCCTTCCAAACACCTACATGGGGGCCACCCCCTTTTATAGGTGTGGCAGAGGTCCCCCAGGGTGAAAGTAATTTATCTAGCCATGATTGGTTGAAGTTCATTAAAACCTTACTGCTTGGGTACATACTGCCCCAAAACCCCAATTATCATTTCTCAAAATAGTAATTCATAATTTCCACGATCTGATAAGAGAATTTAACATATTTCCTAATTCAAAATGAATCAAAGCTATTTCAAAACTATCCTCAAATTCCCCCATTTCTCAAAATCAGTTTAAATATGGTTGGGTTGATATCAAGGGGATTGTTTATTTCATCCTACCCCATCTACTAATAAAACTCTTAAAACTCAAGTTTTTTATTAGTGTAAATTTATTAAATTTAACTTTGTGTTATCCAGCGGCATTAGCACCAGTGAGCATAGGAAAGCTAGATTCCTACAAGGGCCTTAGCCAATGAAATTGTCTGGCTTCAAGCCCTAGCTTCGCAAAGCATTGTCACCACCAAGAAGGAGACATCCTAATTAACGTTGCCAACACTTCTTACCCGCTTTTGATTAGGTGGCATCATTCTTTTATATCACCATTAACCCAGAGGCTGACAGAATAAGCTTAGTTTGTTTTGTTCTGGACCTTATATGGTCAATTATAAGGTGAACTCCAAGTACTCCATTGCTAATGTCAATTAGGGGACAGTGGTGAATCAAGGCATGGTAAGTTCTTCAAGCCCTATACCCTCCTCCAACAAAACCTTGAGGGAGCTGATGTCAGGATTAAAGCTGAATAGCTGAAATCCCTTATAAAGTGAGACTTGACCAATTGACTCTCAAACCTGTCTAGAAGGAACCTTATCCTAAAGGCACCTAAACGATTTGATCAAAAAGCATCACGCATATGAGAATTAATGAAATCACCTTCAGGAATCACATCCCTGATTCCTGAATCATATGAGGCTCTGCCCCCACCACTGCGGTCATGATGACAATGTAGTACAATGAGGGCACCGTCCAGGAGATTGATCTGGAAGGCAGTAAAAGATCCTGATCTTGCAGGGCCTTAAAAGTCCTCAAGGCACCATGTCCCCATGGCCCTATTAATATTGACGTTATCCAACACAATAAATTAGTCTTTATTCCCTTCGTCTTTTTGTTTGTGACCTCTCCATTAATTTTCAGCTTCAAGCCCATTTTTAGACTTCAGTGACAGTCAAGAGAACTGACACGCTAAGACCTCCATCCACCTACTCAGTTTATCAGGAGATTTAAGGTTTATTGAAGTCAGATCATTATAGCATAGAGTCCATACTAAGGTAAAGTTGTCCATATTATGAGCTTATAGAGGTCAAGGTAGATCTTAACTTACCAGGTGGAACTTGGTGGATCTCCTTAGGTAGGTGGGAGTGGCCATGATAGCCTTTTTATCTATTGTGAGGTGCGTGGAATATACCTGCAGACCAAATTTTTAAAGGCCTATATGGAATTTGTTTATGAGTTGGTAAGGTACATGAATCAAGCTTAAGTTGTTTGATTGGATTGAGATTGTAAATTCTAGATTTTAAATGGGTTCTAGAAAGTAGGTTATTTAGAGATGGAATCAGATAGAGGCGGTAGATTAAGATCTACTTTATTACTAAATTTTCAAGATAAGATGGCAGAACTTGTTTAAAACTTGAGAGTTAGGGCCTTAAAACTTAATCACAGGAAGGTTTGGTAGGCAACCTAATATAAGAGGCTTTAACATTCTCTTCATCTTCATGACTTTTTTTAGTTCAAGACATCATAACATACTGTCAATTTAAATTGAGTAACTTATAAAAGGTGAACTAGATCTTCAGCTACCACCAACCTACATTCTATATTTGATTTTAGAATGTTTCTATACCATCATATAAGTGAATTATAAGGAAATATGTTTTGGTAGCATGTTGATTGACAGGAGTATCTAATTAGGTAATTAAGAAAGCCCCGTCTGATTTTCTAATATCAACATTATCCTGTATACATTTTATAAATATAATAACAACTGAAGTAAATGAGTAATCTATCAACTTTTCTAAGCAGATAACCTGATGTAAAGTTTGGTAAACTGTTGTATAATCTATGCCTAATGTCTATTCTATTGTTATATGCCTTAAATAGGTGGTTATTAGATAGATTATAATAGATGTAAAGTTTTAGCAATCTAGTTAATACTATAGATTGATGCAAGTATGTACCAAATGTATGCTTAAATTAATTAAACATCAATAAAATAGAGTTGAAGCTTAGCATCCTACAGACATAGCTCATAGTATAATCAAAATAAGAATCTACTAACATAAACTGTAGTGGTCCATAACCTTTAAAGTCATTTATTTCCTATGAAAGCCAAAATGCCACGCACAAGTTTTTGCTGAGATTATTGAAGCTAAGTTGCCATTATTTAGGTTACACATTGCAAAACAATTCTAAGGTAATGTATAAAATCTATAAATAAAGATATGATAGAGGGTATATTACTGCATATACTAATCTACAGATGACATAAGGATCCAAAAAACTAAAAATAGAGTTCCAAGTTACTTTGGCATATTGTAAAGTTGATACCTTATCATCTTATATAGACAACCTGACCCACAATTCATGTGAATGACATTTACATTTAAAAAAGATGGATATGAAAGGCTTTTACATATGTAGATTTTTAGTTTGGATACTTGAATATAAAAAATTATGAGTATTACTCCCCATATGTTAATCAGGTATTATATGCTTTGTATAGTGGCAACCTACAAACCTGAGCTAGAATCTTTACATTTGCTTATATAATCTAAATTAGAGGAGTGATAGCATAGAGGGGTGGTTCCTGATCCACTATGGGTCAGATTTTGATAGCACAGGTTCAAAACCAGCACAGGCTAATGAACTAAGCATGGTATATTTGTCCCAAGATCAACCCGCCTCAATTACTTTTTTATATGATCAAAAATAAGGGTGGTTAGCCTGGCAGGGTAAATCCTGCTTCCACTCTAGTGCAGGTTTTTTTTTTAGTACTAGATGGTCTCTAGTGCAGGTTTTGTTCAACACAAATTTGAAACCTGTGCTGGCTAAAAAAATCTCGGTGTGGTATATTTGTACAAGGTTGACCCACCTCAATTACTTTTTTATATATGGTCTAAATTTGACTTTATTTTTGCTCAATCTCACTTTTTAGCGCATTTTATTGAAAAGTTTAAATTTACCACCGCGTCTGGCCACATCCATTTTCTATTTAATGTCCTCAGATCCACCACCTGGTGCTCCAATGTGGGACAGCGGTGCTCTGCCACCAAGCATTTTCCACCCTGTAGGAAAACGCATTCAGACAGGCTCAAGTAGCCTGTTAACCTCTTCTGGCTGATTTGTCCCCTCATGGGACTTAGCACTCCACATTGCATGAATCCACCCTTCTCACCCCCATCCTCTCGCCCTTCCTCATTCCAACATTTTTTGCCTCCATGTCATATATGGGCGTTTATTCCTGTATTCTGACAAAGAAATAATTGAGCTAGCGACCGCTGCCTTTGCACCAGCTAGCTTTATCAATTTCTGCCCTTTGAAGGGGTATTTTTATATAGGTTTCCAGTCAGAGGAGGATGCAGCAGCAGCAGCTTTGATTCCCCAAATTTACAAAAACACTTCCATTACTACTACCTGTACTCACCTCCCTTCTGATATCACAATGATAGTGTCATTTGCGTCCCTTCTTTACCACCTCCCACCCCAAATTTTGTATGAACAATTGATGACGTGGCTTATGGCTTATAAGACTTTCCTAAACTCATCTTCATTGTTCCATCTGGTGCAGAGAACCTTGCCGCCCCTCACACCACTGCCAAAATAATCACACACTACTCCGCCATAGCCTAACAAAATCCTCCCATGCTCACATTGTAGCAGCGCCAGAGCATATCTTTTGGGCTTGTGTTGATAATGGTCACCAAATTTGTCCCCTATGTTTTAGGTTTGACCATTTGAAAAAGTCCTGCCATCATGACACTTAAATCTGATGAAGCTTCTAAACATTTGTTGGAAGCTTCTGAATGGGGTGTTTTGTTGCCACCTCTCACTCCCCACACTAGCTCAAGGGCCTGAGTGAAAAATCAGCCCCCGCCAAAATCTCCATTCATGATCACCCACCTAAACTCAATCCAGACAATCAGAGTCAGGTTGGGACCACCATCCATACTCAAGCATCCATCCAATCGTCCACTACCACCCTCCCAAATTCTGCCTCTACTATGCTTGTGAAACAAATACCTTGAAACCTATTGTCCAAGGTTGATGAATCAGGTGATATTGTCACAAATGAGGAAACTGATGAAAGTCTTGGACCAGATGATTATGAATGGGCTGAATTTTATAATTCTGATTTTGACAAAACCCTCTTTTATCCAAACGCTTTTCTCCTAATCCCAATGCATCACCTACCAAAGTGATCACCAGCTCGCCTTAGCAGTGGTGGCCTCACCCCATTGCCCAAACCTCCACAAAGCAGCTCCCCAATCAATTACTCAATTCCATGATATTCTGATTACAATCGACTTCCCCCCTGATTTCACCAATGTAGCATGGGAGGAAATCATCAAATTGAAAGATGAATCCATAGATGCTGTATTGAATGTTGAAAAACTAGCAGCATTCAACCCATCTGCTATAAACACCTAACAAGATATAACCAGCTTGGCCCAGCTCCCAGATGTCCGCTTTCAAGCTGAATATCATGTCACAAAATTAGTTGAGGCTATCTTCCAATCTGATCTTGAGATAGGTAACCCCTATTTCACCTAAATCCATCCTCACCACGCTGATTCCCCAACGCCCTGGCTCTCCACCTTTGTCCGCTTTTACAACCACTATGATTCCGTCATGTGCAATAAGCCTGTAGATGAACTGCCTGACACCCTCACCTATGCCATAGTGGGTTAGTGATATTCTGATCCATGCCTGGTTAGAGGTTTTGTTTTGTTTTGCTGTTCCATTCGTTAAATTCTTTTTTCTCAATGGTTACTGGTAATGTCTGTCCCCTGGTTGGCGTACCTCAAATAAAATTTTAAATTTTATATGATCTAAATTTACACCTACAAAGCTTTTGGTCCTATATCCAGTGCAAAAAATACTAAAGTAAGCCATGTAGATCCTATTTTGAATTTCCAGAGTCTGCTGTACAGTTCCTTGAAGGCTAAATGATTATTGGTTGTATCACTGTCAACAGGCTTTCTAGTGGGATGATTTTTAACCAGGGAAATTGTGAACAGTGGCAATAATTAAACCAGATAAGATAAGTTTAAGCGTACTTAACTTAGAAAAGGGGATCTATAGTTTTCAAAGGGATATGCCTTTGTTAAGGATATCATGCCCCTTGCTTGGCAAGATCCTCCCAGTCTATTAGAGAGCTCTGTCCTTAGTTTATGAAGGAATTGAACCCTTTGTATTCAATGAGGAAGTTTTGGAATCATTAAGACCCTTGTATCCCTGGAAGTTAAAGTCCAATCAATGTATTCATTGGGAGGTGATTTCCATTAGTTGAGGGTCAACTAATCAGAGGGTTTATATCCAAACTGATTTAATCTCTGTCTACCATTAATACCCCCTCAAGATCTTGCTGAGGGAGTACATAACTCCTTAGAATCTTCCATGAACTCATTTGGCAAAAGTCTTATATTAATTGAAGCAATGGAGTATTTTGGTCTTTGGCGGTATATTAACTAATAGGGTTTAAATTATAAAACATCAATAATATGAGCTCTTCCTCCAGGTTGGTGGTGGGTTAAGAGTACTAAATTTACTGATTACAACTCTAATATGATAGCTTTTTGCATTTAATTGTTTGGTTTTTCTTTTGCTGATAGTCCCCTAGGGACTTCTCTACCAAAGCCTGTAGCCTAAAATTCCTTCTACAGTCTCCGCATAGCTAGCCTGACTGTGTCAGGGGTAGAAGATTCTAAAATGGGTTGGATGCTAGAGGATAACACTGGGACCCAACCATATAGAGCCTTAAATGGATACATTCCAATAACTTGGTGATAGCTTACCTGGTAAGCAATCATTGCTCCAGTGAAGTATTTGTACTTTATAGAAGATTGGTTCATGAGATTTTATAGAGTATAGATTTAAGTATAACCTTATTTTTTTTAAGGCTCCATTAGTAGAAGGGTGGTAGGAGGCTGTAAAGGATTGATATGTCCAATCAAAAAATTAAGTTTGTTTACCATATGTGCTACAGATTTTGTACATTATCAGACAAGTAAAATTTTAGCTACCATACCAGGTGAAGGATTGTTTAAGTAATAATGAGGCAGTGTTGTTTGTGGAGGCAGAAGCTAATGATGTAGCTTCAGCTCATTTTTTGAAGTGATCAATGATGAGCATAATATTGGCGTTCATATATGTTGAGCAGTGTCAGTATTTAAGGTAATAAACATGTTAAAATTCCTGCTTCTAAATTAATCATTGGCAAGTTAGCTAACAGATAATCTAATTTGCATCTGGAATCTTCTACAGTAGATGGTTTGGAAAGGTCTGAACAAGAAGCTCATGTGCTCAGGAACCAGTGAAGATGCTTATTGGGTTAGCTTCTTAGCTCCCTACACCTTGCAAAGGGCGCCTCCAGTCAATGTGGTCATGTGTTCATTGATAAACAAGAACAATGAAGAACTCAACTTGAGAAGTCAATATATAATTATCCAGTAGAAAATTCAAAGTAATAAAAGATAGTTCAATTGCAAAACATACTGACCCATACTATAAATATTGAAAGTCCTTATTTGATAAAGATATAGTCAGCACACTCATTTTTCTAACTGCTTTGACAGGTCTTTTTATTAAAGCTTCAAGACCCGTTTGAACACCATCTTACAGTCTATCTATCTGTTAAGTTAAAAAAAGTGGTGCTTCTCAAAGTGGCCTCTAAGTCTTTAGTGAAAACATCTATCAAAAAATGGATATTAGTTCTAATCAATAGAACCAGCCTGAAGATTGGGTGAGGAGTGTAATCTGATGGATAATATTTTTCAATATGAGGTGACTCCAATGAAGCATGAAAGATTGGAATTTGAGCCATATATATGTTTACCTTACCTTCTGTTGATTAAACCTAGTAGCAAATCCATCATGAAAAAATCAACAATATATACAACAATTATTAAATAAAATAATCTATAGAAAGCTGCTTTAGTCAAAACTGTGCTACTACCATACCTTCTACAATGCGGGACTTAGATTCCTCAGCCCAACTGCCCACATGAGAATTTGACTTAGAAGTTAGACAATACCTCCAGAGTTTTGCCCATTGTGCCATCCACCATATTCTTCAAGTAGTAGGAATGCATCATCATAAAGTAGAATAACAGCTGGGACTCACCCAAGCCTTTATTTAAAATGTTTAAAAGTTCTATAACGCCGCCTCCTCATTTTGTCCATGATAACTGGATGCCACTGTGGACAATTGTTAATTAATCAATAAAGTTTGAAGCCAGATTGCTATGTTAGATAGTGGGATTTATATTTGCCTTAGAGACCAGCTCCATCAGAACATATCACTCCTTAATTTTTTTGGTCACTTCCTCTCTTAAATTATGACCTTCTTTGGGAACTACAACAACGCTATCAAAAATTAACCTCTCAGAAAAGTTCCCCTGGGATTGAATGTACTATGGAAACAGGGGTCATCTGGATACTGATACTAGCTTATATTGATCCTGGCAAGCCTTGGAAGCAAGGTTTAAGCTGAAACTTGAACTTTATTATGTCAGATAAGAAATGTATACTAAGAGTGTAAAATATGCATAGATGGAGTCCAATGGATCTCAGAGTCACGCTTAAAGCCTTATTGAATGAGTTGGCAACCTTAATGCATTCATGAAGGTGACTGATGATCACCTCAATCAACATAAACTGACCTTTCACAGTTATGTAGCTCATCTGAGTAAATGCAAAAACCAACTCCTGCTTCAACATGCCAATAAGTAAGCTTTGAAAGAACAACAAACTTTTAAGGATTCTTTTGCTTCCCTAAATTAACATTGAGGAGCAGTCAAAGATGACTTGGAAGGTTACACCAATGATTGAATCAGCAGGTACCTCAGGACTATGCGGAGACTGAGAATTCTGAGCCTGCTCCTATCATTGCCATCAACAAAATATCCACGCATACTGTTACTAACTTTGAACCTAGTTTCAATTAGAGATTCACCCCTGGTAAAGAGAGTATAACCTCATTCCTGTATGCTTATGAGAGATCTATGGAGAAAGCAATTGATTTCAAAAAAGGTGAATAATACTCACCATTGTTTAGATAGTACAGCTTACAAAATTATGACTCCATCTGAAAGGTTGCAAAAAATTTTAAAAGTATGTACAGCCTTAATTTTTTAGTTGAGCAATCAGGCCCTTGTCAATCAGAAGCAGGCATTCATGGCTATCTTTTGAAAAAGTGAGAAAGCCTATGGATATCGCCAGTTGATTCTATGCTTAGGATCAGTTCATGGTTAGCACAAACCAAATCAACCTAGATGACAATATAACTGCGGTGATCTGCATCCTGGGATCTTATTCAATATTAAATTACACATGAATGGACGCAATAGTAACTTTAACTGCATCTAAGAGATCAAAGATGCCCATAACAAGATACTAGCTCCAATTTTGATTTTTAAGGCCTCTTCCTCAACCTATACCAGCTGACCTTGTATTCACGTTGCTGAGAATTAAAGGAAACTAAAGCCTCAGTGTTCTTATTGTAATTGGTTCCGTCATAATACCAAAAAATTCTAGAAGCGACATTTCAAGGAGGCAGAAAAATGTTAGTAAACATGAAAGATGGCACTCCTTTCTGATATCCCTATAACGCCTCAAAATACCTTGGCTACTCATTCCAAATATGGCTTTATTGTATCTAGGGGAGATAAATTGTACAACTTGACAATAAAGAACCTGATACTGCTTACTATTTCTTAATGACTCTCCTATATTTCTCACCTTGCCCCCTCAGTTTGGGAGTTTATTAATTTGAGTTGCTGTTTGGGCTCATAAGGTTACTGTTCACGCTATTTTTAGAAAGAAACTCTCCTATAAATGTTATTTATCAAAGCTAGTGAGATGCATTAAGATTGCCCCATGATTTTCCCACTATATGGAGTACAGAATGGCTGGACTATAATATAATCAATATATTGGTGCCTAAGCATCATTGCCTATCCAATTTGGAAAATTGGCGCTAAAAACCTCATCTGTCACCATAGATAACTCCAGCTATGACATCCTCCTAAAGACACAGTTTCTTTATGAATACTCTTCCATAGTGCATTATGACAGTGGGTTTTTATCCCTCTTGTGAAATATAGTCCCACTGCTATTTGAGATCACTTAAGATACTAGATGGAGACCAAAACTCAGAAATACCTTTTAGATTAGAAGATCAGATCATTTAATGGAGTATTATATGAGGTGTTTGCATGTGTGAATAGCCCCATTTGTAGTGGAAGGACAAGAGGGTATGATTTTTGTATACTAAGGTCAACCTTTAGACTATCCAAGTCTCAAGCTATAGACAATACTAAGTCTATGTTAATATTCTGCCAAGGCATTTATTGGAGATATGAGGAATCTAGAATCTTCCAGTAAAAAAGTCTTGGCCTGCACAGGGATCCTAGATCCTGCTATGCCAGACCCATATCAGTGTTTATTAAAAAGTGTAACCATGGGGGTGGAAGGCGAGTCAGTAGGGTGTATGGCTACCAACCTGAAGGTTGCAGGTTTGATTCCCGCCCTTCACACATCAATTGGGGTGCCAGCCGAAGGAAGCTATTGGCGGTTAGTAGGTATAATAACACGAAAACCTTACCCATGATGTAACCAGAAAAATATGAGTCCTGATCTGGAGGTGAAAAAAATTTTCTATGACTGAGTTGACCCTGCTCAGGTTTCATGTCAATATTTTTTTCTCTATTTTGTTAATGTCCATCCCCTGGTCGGCTTGCCTCAAATAAATATAAAAAAGTGTAACCATTAAACCTAGGACAGTGGACCTAGTATGACAGACAAGTTTGCTCACTGCCTGTGAAAACATTGATGATATACTTATCCTTAAAAGTTTACGAGATTATGGACTGTAGTCCTCTCTTTTGGTAGCCCTGGAGGAGGTTTCTATTGGTGGCGAGTTATCCAGTGAAAAATGGGCCCAAGTCAAGCTGTTGCTATAAGAATATTTGGCCTTTTTCAACCTCAACTTATGATTTTGGGAAGATAAAAAACGTCTTACATCACGTTAAGACTGGAGATGCTAAATTAATATGTTCTAGTTTTATGGGAAAAAGGATAAAGAAGCTTTGGTGGCTGTTGAACCTAACAGTTATTGGATTCTGGATTAGTGTAACTTCTTGTAGCTCTTGTGCTTCCCTTCTATTGCTAATTCTAAAATAAAGATGTTTGTCATAGAGATGATGGACTACCAAAGGCTTAACTATATCACTAAAAAAGATAGCTACACACTGCCTCAGAGAATGACTTGCTCCACTAACTTGATGGGTCCCAATACTTTTCTGCAATGGACCTTGCAAGCGGGTACCAGCAATTAGAGCTGGAGCCTGAGAATTGATCAAAATGTGCTCTAATTTCTAATAAAGGACTGTTTAATCTAACTAGGATGCCCAAAGGGCTTTATAGTATGCCTGCCACATTCCAACAGCTATGGATAGAACCCTGGAAGACTTGAGTTTTGTACTTGTGTATCTTGATGAAATTATGGTATTCTTTAAACAGTTAATAGTCACTTGGATTATCTCAAGGAAGTGTTTAACTGCCTTTGGAAGGCCTCTCTTAAGCTCAAAGCCTTTAAACGCTCTTAATTAAGGTCTTAAATGAAGTTTCATTGAACATAGGGCCTTGAAGCAGGGAATTCAGCCTATCTATGGTAAAGTTGTAGCCATCAAGAGGATACCACACCATCAAAGCCTGAGGGTTATCCAAGTAATCCTTGATAGGTGAGTTACTAATTCCATTATGTCCCTCAGTTTGCTGAACTAGATGAGTTTTTTAGTTTATCTTATACAAAAAGAGGTTCCATTTGAACGGCGATCTAAGCAGGAACAGGCCTTTAATATGTTGAGAACTTTCCTTTGTATGAAGCCTATCCTAGTTCAAACCTCACTAATTGTCCATTTCTGTTATTTATCAATTCTAATGAACTGGCAGTAAGAGCCATCTTAGCTTGACACAATGAAAACCAAATTGACCATCCGTGTCCTAACAAAGCAAAAGTTTGAGTAAGGCTAAACTAAAACATAGTGTTACCAAAAAAGAGTGCTTAGCTGTATTACTGGCTAAAAAATATGACCATACCTATACATAACCCATTTTATGGTCATCACTGGCAACTATTTTCTCTGGTTGTTGCAACAAATAAAGGACATTGATGGCAGATTGGAAAGATGGGCTTTACACTTGCAGAATTATGACTTAGCAATGTCCATTGTTCTGGGGAGATTCATTAAAATGTGTATGGTCTTTTAAGGATTCTCATAAAAGAATTATTGACTCCTGAAGAAGATCAGTTGTCTAATTTAATTGGATGACCTGGAAAGTGGGAGTTAGAGGCCCCTAAAGTCCAAGCTGAGTTGCAAAACATGACCAGAGAAACTCAAATCTAAGAGGAGTTTTTATACAAGAAAGTAGATAGAAAGTGGCTTCCAGATATATACCTTCTTCACGTACCAGAATCCTTATATGACATTCAACTGTGGGACTTGTAGTGATGAAAAAGTCTAATAAGTTTTCAAAAAGAGTTGTTACTGGGATCAGATGGTGTTGGGATTTTTGCCCATATTCCCAGCCAGCTAGATTACCAAGGATCGCTAGGGGATAATTTCCTATTGCAAAGTGAGTTAAATATTGATTGACCCTAATTTCAGGGTAGCTATGTTTGGGAGATTTTAGGTTATTGGCCTGGTTGGATCCATCAGGGGATCAATCCAGATGTTTGCTTAAAATTTTGCTGGGTAGAGTTGCTGACGAAATAGGGGCATCTGATAGTTGATTAACTATCAGGTGTAACGATTGGGATCAAGTGAGTTTCATCACTGACTGATTGGGAATTTAAGGAGTATGTTGTGAAGCAAATGATACTGCTTGCAACTAGAAAATCAATCAGTTGGTTTGTGACCTGCATTAATGGGTAACAAGTCCCATTATCTAAGCAGGTTGCTCACCAAATATGGTTGGTTTGCTTGTATTTGGAGAAAAACGTTAGGGACATGTTTTCCAACTTTTTCCTTTTTAGGTCTCAAGGATGCTTAAAGACGGAATCCTAGCTAGGATGAGGAAGACCATCACTGCTGAGATGAGGATGGGTGATTCAATGGCAACGGCAGCCATTTCATCAAGGAGATGTCAACTGAGGGTTGGGTGCCAAATTCCCCACTATAAATTCCCTAAAGAATTCACTAATAAAATATCAATTTATTAAATCACAAATTATCAGATCACTTTTACTAGATAATTAGCTTAGTAAACTTTATCAGAATCCATTTGTTCTATTTTTTATAAGGATATTATTGCTGTGTGCAATAATTGGGAGAATTTTTTAAGATAAAGATTAATGGATCTGAGCGGGGATCCAGAGAATAAGCTGAATCAAGAGGGGATTTCTGCCAACTGTGTGTCAAACCAGAGAAACTGTATACAGGGATCTTAGAGTAGATTGAGTTAGGCGATATGAGGGAACGAATCCCTATTCAGGACATCATAAGTATTTTGAGAGGAAATACTGGCTGAGCGTTGAACCAAAATCCAATACTTCCATCCAACTGCAGATAATAGTCACCATACTACCATAAAATGATTATATCAACTACTATTATACAACGCGGAGAATTGCACAAAACTTGAACCTGTGCAAGTAATATATTTATAAAGGTTACTAACTGAGAATAATCAGGAAACCTATAAATTTTTACAGACGGTCTAGACTATTTATTAAATGCAAGAGGCCTGTATAACTTGTCAAAAGCAAGATTGGGCAGCCCTTTGTTATCAACATTATTTTGTAGCTCCATAAAGCCCTTTCTAATGTTTTTAGTAAAAATGTGTTGGGCCCATTACCCAACGGCTTACATGGGCATAAGTATATTCTTTTATCTATAGGCCATTTGGCAAATGGGTAGAGTCAATTTCTGTGCCAGCCATATACAAATCTAAAGCCTTACCTCTCTTTCAATCCATTTTTACTCAGCATGAATGTCCACAAACTTTACTTTTAGACAATGGACTCAATTTCACCCTTCAGGTAGTACAATAGCTTATTTCTTTACTTTACACTAACCAAAACTTTATCGCTTATATAATCCATCTACCAAAGGAGTAGTATAACGTGCTAATGGGCCTTAGTTTCTATCTTCAAATAGATGTATGCCTCTAATTTTATGCGTTGGAATTACTACTTATCCCAGCGCCCTATTGAATTATTGAATAAGCTACCATCAGATAATCAAGATGTTTCACTTTAAAGACTTATACAAACATGTACCTTATTTACTCATCAGTGTCTAACCTTTGTTGGACTTCGTGATGCCCAAAACCAAACTAGCTATGAGGGCCTTAGAGGACAAAATTTCCAGCTTCAAGCCCTTGATAACAAGGACTACCTTTACTACAACTAAAGCATTTCCCAACTCTAATGCTAGTATGACTGACTTAACAACATTTCAATTAAAGATTTGTCTTGTTCTATCCTCATTATAAAGGAGGCTGGAAGATTAAACCTGCCGTCCTTTAGTCAGGTCCCTACCGCGTTATACATAAGGTGTACTCTGAGTAGTCCTTTGTGAAAATAAATTAAGCTACAGTGATTAACTGAGTTCATGGCCGTTTCTTATGTCCCTATACCCCTCATGACAAGATCTTGAGGATTGTGTTGTTGGTTTTTGATGTAACAAACAAGTCAAGATTCCCGCTTCCAAATTGAGCATTAATGAATTGGCTATCACATAATATCATTTTTCATATAGGACCTTCTGTAGGAGATAAATTATAAAGGTCAAAACAGGAATCCTCACATGTGCAGGAATAAGTTGAGATGCCTTCCAGGTTGGCTTTTTGGCTACCTACACCTTAAAAATGTCGCCTCCAGACAATGAAGTCATGAGGTCATTGTGAATGAGAACAATGAAGATCTCAACTGATTATTTTAATTAGAGTGATTTAGAAGATCTGATTTTAGTTATTTAAGAAGATCCTCATGGCGACGTGTTCTGCCATATTTAGATATAAAATGCTTTTGATATAATGATGATTTAGTCAATACACTTTTTTCTAGATGCTTTGATAGTTCTTTTATTATAAACTTCAAGCCCTATTTTAACATAGACCTGAAGTCTTTCTTTTGTTAAAATGACAGTTAAAAAGGCTCAATTATATCAGTAGTGAATTTGGCAAAGGGTGATATTGGCCCAACAAATTGATGGTAATAAATTGGGTTGGAAGGACCTTGACTTGCACAAGCAAATAGGAACTGATAACATTTTGCAAGAAGTTAGTCAGACCTTCTCAGTAGCATTGATCCTTAATCCACTAATATAATTTGTTTTGAGAGACATGACCCACATTAGTATGCGCCTCCAGGATAACAAAGGTACT
Organism: Massospora cicadina; assembly: GCA_022478985.1. NCBI lineage: Eukaryota > Fungi > Entomophthoromycota > Entomophthoromycetes > Entomophthorales > Entomophthoraceae > Massospora > Massospora cicadina. The sequence goes on from JAKSZP010002947.1 coordinate 70,580, forward strand.
AGTTGAAGGGCATGCGTAATAAAATAGGCCTTTCCTACGCACTTATAATGCAAATCTTCCTCAATTTGGATACCATCAGTCATATGCAATAGTTAATACTAAACCTCAGGGTTTCTTAGTCCCACATCTCAGGTCACCCAATCAGCTTGTAAACCCAATATTATTTGGAAGCATTTAACGTTTAAATATTTAAGTGGGAAAACCAATAGCATTTTGATAGATAGACCCTACACAATAAACTATAAAAATTTTCAATTCTGTTACTCAAGGCCCATTAAGTAAGTCTTTATTATGGTCCTTCATCTGTTGCAACCACCTTAACAACGCATGATTGGATGTAATTGTGAAGTGTTATCCATAGAAGAAAGGGAGGAAATTCTTAATGGCTAGTAGAACAGCCATACACTCACATTTTATAAGGCTATAATTTCTTTCCGCCTTTATAGGAGCTTTAAAGAAGTAAAAACATGATGATTGATTTAATAGGGTCAAGTTGTGCCAATATGCTCTGACTACAACGTCACTGGCGTCTGTGAACAGGATGGATGGCTTGTAAATCCAGGGTGGACTAATATGGGAGTCAACATCAAGGATTTTATCAAGGGTTAAAATCCTGTTTCTGAGATTATTTCCATTGTAAAGAAATAATTTTGAGGGAAAAGTATAATAATGGCTCAGATAATTCAACAAAATAAGGAATTAAATGCTGATACTAAATGTCTATTCTTAGAAAGACTGTATACCTTGCAAGCTATTTTGAGGACGTTTTTATGGCAACAACTTTATAAAGAAATAATTTTCCTTCACAATTAATCTGTGGCCCAAAAATTCCATTTAATTCTGAAAAAACTACATTTAAAGGGCTTCAGCTTTAAAGAAGCTGCTCTCATCCAACCAAAGACTTCTATAGGTGCTAGAAATATCCATTGAAGGTACAGGAGAACACTGTAACATCATTCAAATAGACTAATATGCAGGGCGTTTTGAGCTGTCCAAGTATACTATTGACTGTTAGAAGGGTGCAGGAGCATTGCATAACCCTGTGTCATACAGGTCAGCAAAAATAACCCTTAATTAGATTGGTACAAACTTCTTTATGTCTATAGATGCAAGTTTGATCTGCTAAGATTAACTGGTAAGGTCCATAGTGGAAAGAAATTGGGGCTAAACCAAAAGTTAGAGAGAGTCATTAATCTGAGGTTATGGGTAGTTGCCTTCCAAAATATAGCACTCAGTCACCTATAGTCCATCACTACTCAATATAATTCATCTTTTTTGTAGCCTAAAGTAGGGGAGAGGTCATGGGCTCTGAGAAGACTTCAGAAAGCTGGCCTCCATTAAACTGCTTTGACTTTTTAGTCACTTGAGCTTCTTTTATTTTAGATTTCCAATATGGCCTGGACCAGGTGAGTTAAGAACCACCAGTCTGAATATTGTGTTGGACGCCCTTCATAATTCCAGAATTGTTAGTTTTAAAATATATCAAAATAGACCTTAATTTCCAAACCCAAAATCAATGTTTATTAAGATTAGAAGAATTATCAGACTTAACCTCCACTCATGCTATGATGAAAAATCTTCAATCCCTAAATCAGTCACAGATTACAATCAGTGATGGAGCCAACTTAGTCAATGATTAAAGAGTGGACATAGGCTACTAATTGTTTTAAATCACAATATGAGGTTGGATGTTACTATTACTGCCAAGACGTTAGTGATTTCTTAATTGTATGATTAAGTATGCCAAGAAAAGTCAGAGGCTTGCATATAGAAGGATTGGGTTTTCCATAAATATACAATAGCGAACACAAGTGTATAAATTGTGGGGTTTTAACTGGTGCACAGGTTCACTTAACTACTGAGTCTGATTTAAAATGGACTTTGCTGGTTGTATGAGGACAACTAGCCTAGTTGAGTTTTGTTTATTGGGTAGATTTGGCCCTACTCTGGCAGATATTGATAAAATAAGTGACTTTGGATTCACTCTAGTGATAAGTTAAGATTAAAGTGATTTCAGCCTTACTATGGTATTTGACACCTAAACAACTGAGTTCTCTTCACCAATAAGCAGATAAACAGCAAAGTATAATAAGATAAAAAGATATAGCTCTAAGTCATATCTCAGTCTAAGGTATTTGTTACAATGAAAAATTAAGAGATACTATAGGTAATAGTAATAGGATACATGTGTTAAGGTAATAATAGCAACCACAATGATCTTATCATAGCTAGATGTTTAAAAGGGATATTGGTTCAATTTGGGAAAAGAATCCAGCTAATTTTCACGATGAATAATATATATTAAATTTTAAATTTATTGCGGGGAAGGCTGACCATGGGACAGACACTTCTGAACAAATAGTATATTAAAGCGCGTTGGGACCATCTAGTACTAAAAAAAGTATATATTAAAGCGCCATTAAAATCAGCTAACAGTCAGCTACTAAACATGAATATTCCCCAGAAGTGAATGCTCACTTTGAGCTGACTTTCATATCCACATTATTATAAAATTGGCAACATAGTTAATACGTTGTGAGGTTTGCAAAGGGTACAGCCACTGAGCAACAGATGGATGATATGGAGATTTCCAGTCTTTTAGACAAAATTGATGGTTTAATATAACCACAAAGCAAAAGCTCCTGTGACACCACCTTATATAACATAATATATATAGAAGATTTCATCTGCTCAATCTTTCTTCCTACCAACAATCCAACCCCGTTAATCTTCTCATCAAACTTATATATCAATGACTTTGGTCAATACTGACTTTTTTGCTTAGGCTATTTTTTCCATTATAAACTCATTGGTTCATCCTCATAACTGAGAGGCTCTGACAGAGCCTATTTTCTTTCAAAACACCATTGATTTAGTTCAAGGCGATCTAGTAATTACTGTCATAAGTCAACATCAACTTATTGCCTTACGTGAAGGCAATCCAATAACAATTCTTCCTGAGCCCAGTATTGTCTTAATTCAAGGATCCCAAATATTCTTACATTAATGAATTTCTGCTGAAGATTTTTAACTATCTGCCGCAGCTAACTGGGGCTTATTTTTTATCATTAGGGGATACTAATCTAATCTGTTTGTGGCTTATTGTCCAATCATATCTAAACTCAACACACATTGTTGACGACAAATTCTGTAAAAAGTAATAACAACTATCATTGGATATGATCCTCTGTAAATTAAAATTGTTTGTTCAATAAGCTTTTATTGTCAAATATATGAAATAAGAAATTATCATCTTGAAACTTAACGGATAAGCTAAATCAGATTTATGAATTAATAATTAAATAAACTAAAGCTTAAAAATCTAAATCTAGAAATGTGGTAATATAAAATAACCACACCCCTTTCTTGACCAGATTATTCAGTAAAAGCGTCCATTTCTCCTATACTTCCCATTATGAGCAATAATTGGCTGGTTTGTCTAAAACGGGCGCCAACCTTTTACAAGCAATGTCACAAACTGCCTGAAGAAGTATCCTTTTTTGTTTTTCTAGAACCAGCACTCTGAGTCAAACAAATTTAGTAAATCCTTCATCAGTATTTCCAACAGAAGTACTTATCCCTGAAAAGGATACAGGGTTGGTCGTCTCCTCAATTAATTTATGCTCATTAGTTCCTAATCTACCATTGTTGAACTCAACTTTTTAGCCATTACATGATTTTGCTCCATCTCTATTAAATCCAGCAATGGCCCTCAAGCCAAATAATGCAATTCTCCTTGATCTGGACCAGTAATTCCTCTTTGAGTCAGAGCCACTCCCAGAGTTTCTCTTTTAATTAAGCAGTTTTATAAACCAACAAAGTTATCTATTGAATTGACATTCAGTAATGATGAGCATGTTGAGCTCCCGTTTCAAGAACTTTGGTGAAGAATAACTTAAGCCCTCAATATTTCCTTCACCCCTCACAATCCTAATCACATAATCAACTGAGATACTGCAGCGTACATGCTCCATTTTAAAGGACAATTAATTTGCATATGGGCTGCCAACCTCCCCACATTGCAAAAGTTCCATAGGTCCTTAACCTTCTGCTTCCAGGAGGCATTCATTCGCCGCCTCCAAGATGCAGTTTGTTGCCTTCATGACTAATTTGCAGCTGGGACTATTTAGCATTGTCTTCCCCTCATGGGAATAATTTATGATATTGTCCAACAACCACCCACTTATCTTGTTTGTTGTTCTCCCATATGGCTAGTGTTTTCAATGAAGCTCATTGCCAAGCACTCTGGACACAGCTACCAGCGCCTGTGCCATATATAGAGATTACCCAGACTTATTTGCCAATTACATTTTTCTCTATTGTTTTAACTCCCACAATCTATGGTTTCTTGTCTTGCAAACTTGGATGTTCCAATAATGCTCCCAATCATTGCATATTCTCAGAATTCTCCTCAGGTTCAAAAAATTGGTTTTGCGTAGCTCTAATTCTTTCCTGTGTCTAATCACAGATAGGCTTTGGCGGCAACTTCTCCAATATCATCAGACAACCTCTCTCCCCAGAGGCTTCATAGGAGGACATGTACCTACACAACCCATGGCTAATGAATAAAAAAACAAAAGGATAAAAAATAATATTGCAATTCATTTTTTTCTGAATTATATGATTTTTTTGTCTTCCAAAATAATTTTATATAATGTTTTCTATTATTTTACTTTTTTAAAAATTTTTACTTTTCTAACTTTTAAATACACTTTTTTGAGAACTTTCTATGCACTCTGTTAATTACATGAACATTGGAAACATTTTTGATCATTTAGGCATCATTTGCCACTTTTTAATAATATCAAATGGTCCCAATCATAATGCATCAAGCTTATTTTGGTGACCAAACCCATGTGTATCACAATAGTCTACTCGGTATACAACTGAAATTCCCTCAGTGTAGATCAAACCTTGTCATTGGTATCTTTTGCCTGAATTCTTCTTTTGATTTTTGTATCACAAGCTTGAGATTGGAGGTCCACTTTTATGTTCACAAGCTGATGCAGGTATTTATCCACGCTCATCTTGGAATCAGTTCCACCTCTGAATAGAGAATTTGTGGAAATGCTGTCCTTTGACCATACAAAAATCTGGATGGCGTTTTTCCTGTCGCTGAATGGAAACTGATGTTGTACACAAAGGTCACCAAACTTATATAAGACGCCCGTGATGACACCCTACCTAAGATCAGCTTCCTTAATATAGGGGCCAGCGTCCAATTGACACGTTTGACAACCCCATTTGTTTCTGGTTGATATGGTGCAGATACCACCCCTTTGATCCCCATTAGATCATTCAGGTGGGGAATCTAAAGGAAATGAAACTCCCCATTATCGCTCAATAACACCTGAGGACACCCATGTCAATATACCGTCTGCTCCAGGATATATTTGGTGATACATAGTGCATTGCCTTGGCTCAATGCTCAGGTTTTAACCCATCTTAAAAGGTGGTCAATTGATACTATGATGTACCGTACTCCATCTGTGCTCACATTCAATGGTCCCATAATGTAATTGAGACCATGTGCCACGCAAATCCTGGCTTTACAAATTGGTAACTCAACACTTTTTTATGCAGCTTGTGGAGCTGGCACTCCATGCAACAACGATGTAATTGGCAACATTGTAACTTAGTGATTCTCAATAATAGAATTGCCTAATATGTTCAAGCGTTTTCTTTAATCCTCCATGACCAACAACCTTGTGTGTGGCCCAAATCATTTCGGTGCATTCTAAAGTTTTTGGATATAAAATCCTCTTGTCATCTGTTATTTTATATATTGACTATTGAACAATATTGTATTCTTAATGGCATTTTTCAGCGCTGTCTGAATTTTGGATGTTTCTTCATATAACTCCCCACAGACCATTTAATCAAATAGGTCATCAGCATGATCTTGAACAGAAAGAATGGCTTGTAACCTCAATAACCCATTGGCATTCTGATTCTTTATGCCGCTTGACGCTCAATCTTAAGATTGTAGTCCTGCAACTTCAAAGACCATTACGTTAATCTCCCCTATGGTTCTTTGAGATTGTGAAGCCACTGGAGAGAGGCGTGGTCAGTCATGAACTTGAAATTTGTTCCATGGATGTAGACGCAAAATTGCTTGCAGGCATAAATAACTGCAATACATTCTCACTCTGTGACCATGCAGTTCCTTTCAGACTTTGATAAGGTTTGGCTGACATATGCCATGGGGTGTCCATCTTAATTTTAGTCAACCTGACTTAGGACGGCTACTATTGCCATTAGCGATGCATCCAACTGAATTTTGAATGGTCTTTTTGAAATTTAGATATTTCAAAATTATACTTGATGTGAAATATCTCCTCTTTTCATCAAATACAGCCTGAGCTTCTTCATTCCTTTGAGTCCTTTTTTGGATCTTTCAAGAGATGAAAATCGAATTTTGCCCTTTTTGTGAAATCCTTGATAATTTGGCAATAATAGCTGACCATTTTAAGGAAAACTTGAATATTACATATGCTCCTAGGGACTGACATCCTCTTTGATCACTTTCACCTTAAAGATTTGGGTATAAGTCCCTTAGTGTCAATCAAGAACCCCAAGTATTCCAATTCCTTCTTATAGAAGTGACATTTTCTTGGCTTAATCTTGAAATTTATATAAACCAGTTACTTGAACACTTCTTCAAGGTAGTGTAGATGTTCTGTGAACGTTCGTCTAAATACATTAATATTGTCCAGATAGATAAGGACACAAGATAACTTCATATCCAACAAAATCATGTCCATTTCCTGCAACGTCATGGGGCGTTGTATAAGCTTTAAGGCTTTCTTATTGGCTGGTACAGCCCTTGTGCTGTAATAATGGCACACTTCTCTTGATCCTCTGGAGGCATATCTATCTTCCAATAACTGGAGATCAAATTCATGTATGAGAAAAACTTGGCTACTCTTAATTTATCTACCACATCATCAATTCTAGGCGGGGTATACAAATCCTTTTTGTGATTTTGTTCAACTGAAGGTAATCAATAATGACTCAATTCAATCCATTTTTCTTCTTAGCAATCATTATAGGATTCGCCCATGGGCTGGACAATGGTACAAGCATTCCGTGCTCTAAGAGCTTCTCAATTTCTTTAGCAAACAACTGCCTCTGCTGCACTAGACCTTCAAATAGGTCTCAATAAAATCAGTCCATCATCTCCTGTATTGGTTCAATACAATACATCTTTTCACACCTAAGTTCATGTGTCTTTCACAAAAATAACTCAATATTTTTTAAGAAAGGTCAAAACTTCTTCATTCTGACCCTCCATTAATCCAGCTAATTAATCTCTTTCAATTAACGTGTAATTAGTTCCCATCAGATTCCTAATGTTCTCCTAAATTATCTAATTCTCCAAACTTGTGGAAGAAACAAATCTCCATTAACAGATTTAACTGGGAAAATTCAAATACCTGGTTCCATTTGACCCTCATTGGAGTATATCCAAGATTGGATAAAGGGATCTGAATCTCCTTTTTGACCAGGGATCAAAATCTTTGGTGCTACCCAAGGCTCAATAATTGCTGTTAAGGAGCTTTGACTTCTGCAGTTGAATACTCTGGGATCTCTAATGTCAGTCTAGTCTCCATGATTTGCTACATTCCTGGCTGAATTATGATATCCTCCTTAGTTCAGATTAGATTCCGCATTTTTGTTCGCGTATTTTGATAACTTCTGGATTTTTTTCCTGATCATTTTGTATATGACAGGTAGTATTTAATCTTTATATACTAAAATGATAAACTTATTCTTCTTACTGAGGGGCGCCTTCCCTTCTCATTGATAAATCAGAAGCAACGTCTGCCTCAGAATCGTCAAAAGTTCTTCCTCAAAGCCACCTTTGACCCCATACTTCTGCATGAAGTCAGTGCCAATGGGAGTGTAATTTTGGTTGGCAGGACAATTGCCAGTGCCAATATGATTAAGGATATAAACCATAGTGGAAGAGTGTTATAGGCATTGCAAGAAGTGATAGAGTCAGGGCCAGTTGTCCCATACTGTTTCTTGTGATATAGATCTGGTTTGGCCCTAAATATTTTGACTAATCTAATAAACATTATTAATTATTGCTCCACTATCAATTATTACCCTGATAGGGACTCAGTTCACTGAAATATCCATATACATGCACTCAGAAAAATAAGATAGCTATTTTTTACTGAAAGTATAATGGATCCGTTGTCTGAATCTAGGGGCATAAAATCAATTGAGCTGAAGTGTCAGGGAACGTCTCCCTAATGGTACCAATTGGAATTGATAGGTTGACATTATTTAATTTGGCATTCAATAGGTCAGTTTCATCTTTGCCATTTCGGACCTTCTCCAATATTTGTTGGCATATGGATGAGCTACATATTTTTCATTTTAGGGCAATCTATTTAAATTTTGATCTGTTTATTGCATTTAAATTTTGGTAAACTACTTGATGATGAGGATCTAAATCAGGATCATCCACATTTAGTTCTAACTTGTCCAATTCATATGGTTTATCCAGGGGAACTTTATCACATGTAGACTATACTGTCCCTCATCAAGACCTCATGGTCTTTTCCTGCCCCTCAGGAGTTTCCTTCTTCTCCTTAGGCTGGACTAGAATAACCTGATCCTTCAGTTTTTGCTGTCTGAAATCTTTGTCATATATTCAGGTTGGCCACACTTATTACAAGTCAAACTTGGCTTGTTGGGGGGTCTAGATTACTCAAACTGCTTGTCTTGATTCCCACAATTATTGTAATACTTAGATTTGGTTGGGAATTATCCCAAACCTTATTATTGATCAACTGATTGTTCAGTTTATAGGTCTAATTTGGTGCAATAAATTTCCCTGACATGACCTTCAGGTATTATACCATTTGGGAAATGGTGTATATGCTAGTGAGATATATTGCTATCATTTGGTGCAAGTCTTGGTGAGGATGTAATGCATTTTGCATAGCAATTCTTCCATAAAAATTAATTATCATACTAGCTTCACTAAGGATCTGTGCTTCCTCATAAAAGCCATCAGAGAATGCACCCATCGTCTCATCTTCCTTAAACCAAATCACCATGAGTTCTTGCTTCTGAGCTAACTTCTTATTTGAGCTCCTGGATTCCCTTAGAATTGCTTCCTTCGCCTCCTTATAGCTCCAATTTTCCTCATGAAGATAGGGCAAAACTAGATTTTGGCATGAGGTATTAAGGCAATTTACAACGGTGACAGCTTTCTGACAGTCTCTGTAACCATACATTGTCATCTCAAATAACAAAAAAGCAGGCGCAATATTTCAATGGAAAATGGTTATCTTAGGAGTACCCTTAAGATCTTTAATGATGATTGGTGCAGTGTCTATAATTGGAATTCTATGGATGCTAGAGTCACTTTGGAATTATTTTTGGGAGTGCCACAATGGTTAGTGACATTTCCTAAATAGATTAGATTGCGCTTTCAGCGCAACTTTATACTTTTGATAGATGCTGATTCATCCCTGAATATCTTCGCCTCATTGTACTCATCCTGAGAGCAGGTACACTTAGAATCTTTGAGGTCATCCAATTGTATGAGGACTTTTTTCCTCCCAAACCAAGCATTTTTTGTTATTTCCAAAAGTCGACAATTTTTATCTATTTACCCTTGCATAATTGCTTTTAAGGTTTTGAATTCTTTGTTAAGTGGAGCCTCTCATTTATGTACATCAAATTAATTTATCATACAACATGCAATTCTCCTTTTTGTATTTGAACATTTTGTCATCTAATTTAACGACTTCAAGCTTTAATGAGTCTAATTTGGATTGAGTCACCAACTTTAAAGCGTTCTTATTAATGATTTCTAATTCCGTGTGAATTTTAACAATTTTGGCTCTGAATTCTCATTAAGTTTCTCAAATTGTCTCACCATATCTTTGAAAGTGTTCTTAATTTTACGTTTCCCTTTGACCAAATTGAGCATAATGTTGTGGGTTTTGGTGTTAGCAAACATTGGCTCAGTCACAACCTGAGCTCAGATTAAATTGGCGATATTGGTTTAGCCAATTGGCAACGTTTATCTACATCATGTTTCCACCAATGATTGAACCCAAGCTGCTTAGTAATTTCTTTGACTATCCCTCAAACTTTTGTATCTAACTCAGCCACCAAACTATTGATTTGTGTAGTTGACTGCTGAACACACTGTAACTTAGAGTCCAAGCCAGCGTGGATCTGTTGGAAGCTGGCATCCTTTGTTTGCATCAACGCCTGATGTTGTGCAAAATTATTCTTAGTGTATGTGACCAGATCAGTGATCATTGCCTGCTGCTGGATCTAAATCATTCTCATGTTTCAGGTACTCAGCTGCACTTACTTATTAACATAATCACTGATGTTATTAATAGTGCGTAGATACCACAAAAGAGTTGAAGTGTTGATATGAAAAAATTATATGAAATGCCATCTTTGCTCTTCTTGTTTCATCATGTGGTAAAATAAGGACACATCTTTGATCCAGGTTATTAGTGGGCAAAATTTGAAAACATTTCACAGGATCTCATTAATACCAGGTAAATTGTCTCAGATTTGTTCTAAAGGGTGGGTTGTATATGATAACAGCATTTTTTTTACTTCTATAGTCAACAGGTGAATGTATTGGGGATCCACCAGCATACCCACCTCTAATTGGATATTTCGCTTATGGGCGGCTAATGATCCCTCCTCCTGATTTCTTATGTGCTCCATATTAGTAAATAATTCGCGTTATTAGATATATATAAACTTGAATCAACCCATGTAGTGATCACCAAGTGTAAAAACTGAGGGTTTTCACTGGTGCACAGGTTTGCTTAGCTAATGACTCTGAAATGAATATGGACTTTGCTGTTTGTATAAAGACAACTATCCTAGTAAAGTTTTGATTATTGTGTAGATTTGGCCCTAATCTGGCAGATGTTGATAAGATAAGTGACTTTGGCCTCACTTTGGTGATGAGTAAAGAATTAAATGATTTTATCCTCAATATGGTAGTCAACACTATGAAAACTGAGTTCTCTTCACCAAGAATTAAATCAACAACAATATATAATAAGGTATATAATATAGGCATAAGGTATATCTCAGACTAAGGTATATATTATAAAAATAATTAAGGAATATCTATAGGCGACAGTAATGGAGGACATGTGTTAAGTAAATTTTGGCAATCATGATGATCACGGCATTCCTAGCCAAAAAATAGGGATATTGGTTCTATTTCTGGAAAAACTCCAGCTAATTTTATGATGTATAACATAAAATTGCCATTTAAATCATCCAACATGTTGGCTACTAATCTGATAATTTCCCATAAGTAATTGCTCATTTTGAGCTGACTTACTCATATCCACATTGTTGGCAACAATCCCTAATGATTTATTAATTGTAACTATCATTGGATATGATCCTCTGTAGATTATGATTAACCAGTCAATCAGTCATTATTGTCAAACAGACGACATAATTAAATTATCAACTTGAAGCTTAATTGATAAAATAAATTAAATATATATACCAATAATTAAATAACTTAATGCTTAAATAATCCCAATTTGGATAATTTGTTTATATGAAATTCCCTCAAGAAGGATAGTGACTTGACTTTTTTGTCTCTGCCAAGATTTGAGACTTAGGAGGGATGATGCCCTCATTGACAAGGAAAATGGAAAATTCTTATTGAGCAAAAAAATCTCTTTCTGCTAAGCATCACTTTTCAAAAATCAATTCAGCCTGAAATTTAGCTCCACTAAAGAGATTTACGAAAAGTATTAGCAAATATGGTGGGAAACCCCGCAAAAGAACCCGCAGGCTCTGCCAAACGAGCCAGCACCACCCCAAATTAAGCAACCCTCGGTTACCCACCTCAGGGTCAACCAGAACCACCCGCTCTCAAGCAGCGGCCATGAAAGCAGGCACCACCCCCCAACCTGGAGCTACTTCAACTAGCGCCAGTTCACCTGATCGCACTTCTGCAACCTGCACACCTAACAGCTCTGTGCGCGCTGCCTCCCACCAGCCCGCTGGGCCCCCTCCAACCAAGGAGGCCATCACCCATGCTGTTTTAATGGCGTCTGCTCAGTTGAATGCAACTCAGCCCATCCATGCATTCACCTCCCCCATTGTGTCAGCTAATTCAGCCCCATCTATTATTGCTGACGCCATGTTTCTGGCTCCCTCCATGAGGGGCGATAACCAGCTACCTGGCCCCCAAACCCTCAGATGTAAGGTTGGATTAGCCGCACATTCTGGTTCACTAAGCACAAAATTTGGACAATCTACTCTTCCCAATGAGGATTCAAATGGTTCAGATTTTGGAACTTCACACCAGTTCCAATCTCACCCGGGCCATTTAAACCCCATAATTGGCACTTCTCAAGTCAGCACTTTATCTCCATATGCTGAAAACGACCAATTCACCAATCAACCAGTGAGTTTTGCCCACGAAATCACAGCAAATACTCGGGCTGAATTTACCCAAATAGATTGGGATGGTGATGAAACATTGCCCTCCTCCCAATTGGCTGGAGTTAATTCCAATCTGGATGGGCCTCCCCAATTTAGCGAGGCCCAACAATTACCTGGCCCCCAAACCCTTAGATGTAAGGTTGGATTAGCCGCACATTATGGTTCACTAAGCACCAAATAGGGACAATCTACTCTTCCTAATGGGGATTTAAATGGTTCAGAGTTTTGGGAACTTCACACCAGTTCCAATCTCACCTGTCCCATTTAAACCCAATAATTAACACTTCTCAAGTCGGCACTTTATCTCCATATGCTAAAAATGACCAATTCACCAATCAGCCAGTCAGTTTTGCCCATGAAATCACAGCAAATACTTGGGCTGAATTTACCCAAATAGATTAAGATGGTGATGAAACATCGCCCTCCTCCCAATTGGCTGGAGTTATTTCCAATCTGGATGGGCCTCCCCAATTTATCGAGGCCCAACAATCCGCCCCTCAATTTAATATAATGCCAGCAACTGCTGTAACATTCCAGCAACAAGGGAACTCCACAAACTTGTCCAAACCACCAGCTCACACTCAACCCGTGATTGCAGCCCAAAGCAAACATAAACGTACTAAAGGAGCCACTGGGGCATGGCAAAAACCTCTGGCACCAACGCTACCCAAAGCTGATCCCCGTGAAGTGGCGTTTATTGCCGATGTTAAGAAAAAATGGGCCAAAACTAGAGCGCAAAAAGCTCTACCTCGCTCAACCCTCTCCCACGCAATTCGCCTTTATTATGGGCATAACCCTGTTGAATTCTATATGGAGGATTACTTATCATACTTTGCAGCGATTGCGGAGACATTCCCAATTAACACCACCAGCCATGAATCAGTGGAGGGCCACTACATCGATGTGAGATTCACTGAAGCTGCCCTTGCTGACCATGCTGCCACCCTCCAGGTCATTATTCCACGTGGATCTCTTTGCATCTTCCGCACACGCTCTCACCTGGAGAAAATTTCATGAGTTACTTTTTCCAACCTACCAACAACTGTTGATCCTGAGTCTCTAAACTGGCGCTCCATCGTGGCTTAATGGAGTTTGGGTCTGTTCTTTCAGTGGACTTTAGCGTCCCCTCTTACTATGCTCCCACTCAAAGAGCTCGCACTGCTAGAGCGTCGTTCATCCCCTCCCCCACTGTATCCCGCAAAATTGAGGTTATTCCTCGTGTGGCGGTAGTTGGAGCATGCCCTGAGATCTTTTTTGTCGACCCTGATCAGGCGCGCCCCCGGTGTTCATGGTGTAACGCCCTTGGACACCTGTATAGTGGCTGCAAAGCTCAAAAACAAGCCCTCTTAGCCACCACCTAGGGGCCTAAATCAGGCCAAAAACGATCCCACGTGGCCGCAGCAGCAATTCCACAACCCACACAATGGGTTCCTGTTCAAGACCTGTCCCCTGAGGCCTTACGCCTGCAGTTGAAACAGCTAACCCCACTATTGGTATGGGATACCTTCGCGCTCATGCCCCCCTTCCATTGGGCACCCCCTCCAATCTCCCAGAGTTAACTCCCTCTCTCACCAAGCGCAAGGCATCTCCCACAGGGTGCCCCTCGTCAGCCACCCCCACTAAGGGCTCCGCGGCACCCCCACCAACCTCCACCAGCGATTTATCGCATCAACCCTCAGCTCCCAATGGAGCTATGCCCACCAGCATGGACTGGCAACCCGCGGCCTGCAGTAGAAGTGCCACCTCTAAGAGTCCTACCCCAACCCCACAGTCCATTTCACGTGGATCCTTTGCAGTGTTGGAGGAAGTGAATATGGACTCATACTCATCAAATGGGGACACCGCGGAGGTCACCATTGAGCACCCTCAGGTCCTTCCCCTGCAACGGAGTGGGGGCAGTATCCTAGGCTGGCTTACTGGGTCCTCCGCCCCCCACCCTCTCCTTCCCCTCAGAACCCTCGACGCTCCTCACGGATTGCAGCTAATAGTCAAGCTAAAGGACTCAAAACTAGCCGCCTCACAGCAGCAGGTTTAAGCGCTGGCAACCCCCCAAGACATGGAGGGGAACAGCTATGAGTCCCCACGGCAGCACCCTGGCCCTGCAATCCATCAACGCGAATGGGTTGCGGGACTTTAAGCGGAGAGCCTGCCTCCTCCAAAACTTCAGGTCAGCACAAATTGACATCACTGCTGTCCAAGAGCCCCATATCCTCCCCTCATGAACAATCTGCATGGAATAAACAGTTTGGAGGCAACTCCTTCTGGACAAACCATGCCGCCCTTATTGTTTTGAATCCCCGGGTTGAAACCCATTCTTTTTCACAATATCTAAGTGGCCGCCTCATACTGGCCAATCTCACCACTCCTGACTTCTCTTTCTTCGCTGCAAGCATCTACCTGCCTAATGCAGGTCGGGAGCAAAATTGGCTCTTGGAAGAGCTTGTCCAACTCAATCTCCCACGGAATACAGTCCTCTTAGGAGATTTCAACACAACCATAAGTCGCGTCCATGACTCTTACCCCCCTGCGGCAAAGGAACGCCCTGGATCAAGCCGCCTCCAGGATTTCCTTCTCCTGAGTGGCTTCATAGATGCACTTCCACCCTACGCGTCTGGCCTAGGTTGCCTGACTAGGATCCAGTATGATGGAGGAGCTTTCCAGTCAGCGTCACGCAAGGATATGGCACTGATTGGCCCCCTGATAATTGGCCGCGTCTCCTCTCCCATCTCTCGTGACAACCATCTGAGTGATCACAGGTCACTCACCGTTGTCCTCAGCACCACGCTTAGACCATTACGTAGGTTCTGGCCTAGGGTTGCCCCAGCTCTTCTCAACAACCCCTTCACTAAGGAGAAACTGTCTATGACCATATGGGAGAAACTCACCTCCCCCCACCCCACCTGATTGACCACAAGGCTAGATGGGCGGTGACCAAGGAGGGCATCACCCGCGTTGCTTACAACTGTGCCAAAGCCCAGATGACTGCAGCTCGCGCCAGAGTCAAAAGGGCGGAAGCCAGAATCAGACATCTGGAGCTAACTGCCAGCCTTCGCCCTCTCCCATTTGGTTGGAAAACTGGGAAGCGGCGCAGGAAGCACTCCGCTTGGAGCTCACACTGCAGGAAGAACGGGCAGCAAACTTTACAACAGTTCATTACTATGCTCAATGGGAACGCCCCACCCGCTTCTTCTTTCAGAAACAGAAAGCCCGGTCAACAGCACAGGATATTACTGCACTGAAGATTGGCACTACAACCACTTCGGATAAGGAGGAAATCACGCAGGAACTAAACCGCTTCTACTCCAGCCTCTTCCATGACACCCAGGTGGACCCATCGGACATCTAAGACTTCCTGTGGCGGGCTCCAGAGCCGCCCATTGACCCATGGGCTGATGAGGCTCTACTGGCGCCTATTTACATCTAGGAGGTGATGGAAACCCTTCTGAAATCCCCACGGCTTAAAGCCCCAGGCCCAGACGGAATACCCTTCGAGGTGTACCTTCTGGAACCTGCAGTGATAGCCAGAACCCTCCGCGACCTCTTCGCTGCACTCTTGGTGGATGGCGAGGTCCTCCCCGACTCCAGAGGCTCAATCATGACCCTCATTCACAAGAAGTCAGACCGTGAGAACCTGGCGAACTGGCGCCCCATAGCGTTGATCAACAAAGACCACAAGCTCTTCACGAAGCTTCTGGCCAACCGCATCACCAAATGGGTGTCACCTCGCCTCTCCCCATCCCAGCACGGTTTTATTCAGGGGAGGTCGTTATGGGACAACTATAATGACCTTCACGTGCCTTTGACTGCTAACTCTCGTAAGGTGAATGGCTTTGTGGCTCTCCTGGATATGGGGAAAGCATATGATCAGGTGGCCTGGAAGTATATTGATGCTTCCCTGGCCCGCTTCCATCGCCCCCCGAAGCTAGGCGCTGGATATCAGCGCTCAATGACCAGCTCCACACCAGAGTTCTGGCGCCAAGGGGTTTTACAGTGGCAGTACCAGTTGGACAAAGTCTCCAGCAAGGGGACCCCCTGAGCCCTATCCTTTTTAAAATCACCCTCGACCCCCTCTTGGCCTCCTTACAGGACAAGCTAACAGGGATTCTGGTCCCAGGTAAAGCCCCCACACGCACCATGGCATTTGCAGATGACACTGCCATTGCATTTGGATGCCCTGGGGATGTTGCCCTCGCTGATATGACCATTGAGAGGTTCACCAAGGCGTCCAACGCCATTGTCAACACCTCCAAGACAACAGTTGTACAGGTCGGCTCCCCCACCTTCCCCCCACCATTTGGTATTGAACCTGTGCGCGGTACCTTCCGTCACCTGGTCGCTCTCACCAACCAACAAGGAGTTGCGCTAAAAGACAATGAGGACTTGCTCCTCGCAGCAGTTAACTCCAGGATTGCCAGCTGGAACTGGCGGCACATCATCCCCCAGGGTCGAGCTCTGATGGCCAATGTGTTCCTCCTCTCCAAAGTCTGGTTGCTAGCGCACGTCTGCCCATTCACAGATGCCTTTTATACGCGGCTCAATGTACTCCTCCGCTGTTGGATCTGGGGCTCAAACCATCCACCAATGGCCCTCTCAACCATTTCCTGACTCTGCAATGAAGGGGCCTAGGGCTTCTGGACACGCGATCCCACGCCACCACAATCTTCCTGAAGTTCCTATGGCCGATTGTCTGCTGGGACGCGACCCCCATGCCCCAATGGGCGCCCGCCCTCCGCCAGTCAGTGTCAGCAGCTCTGGGTCTTCCTAGAGCATCTCTGACCTCATTAGGGGAGTGGCTCACAAACCACCCAGGCCATCGCCTGAAACCATCCTTATCCCCCTACTGGAACCAGGTTCTCCTTTCCCTGAAACGAGTAGGTGCGCGGATCCACCATGCCTTCCCATACAGAAGGGAAGGCCCTGGCCTCAGCCCCCGTCGCCATGCAATTGTGCACAATGGATAAGTTGTCACAACTCGCCTCAACCCCCAAGATCGTCCTCCCATCCGCCCAAGACTCCTTGAGCTCCTCCCTCCCTCTGTGAGATTTGACCTTAAGGAATTGTGGAAGGACGTCTATCACCCCATCCTGTAAGCAAAGGTGTCCAACACCTTATGGAGGGTTCTCCACTGTTCATACAGGACAGGGGACCGGACTGGCCCTATCTTCCAGCACTGAAGCTGCCCCTGCTGTGCGGAGCCTATTGACTCCCACCTCAATCGTTTTTTCACCTGTCCAGGTGTCGCCACATTTTGGCCAAAGGCCCGCGCGCTCTTCCATGCTCAGCCCTGGTAACACCCTGTGCAAGACCTCATGTTCGAGCAGACATTGCCTGGTTGCCACCGACCCCTCCATGTCCTCGCCTATGCCACAGCCATCTGGACCATCCATAACTCCTTCCTTCATGCTGCCTTTGACCAGCAGGTGTGGACGCTTCCACACATGATCACCCACTTTCAGGTACACTTTGAGATGGCCTTGAAGGTCTGCACTATGTCGCCAACCCTCCCCCGCTCAGTTGTCACTGCAGCACGGCTCTGGCGCGCAAACCCCCTCCCTTTCTTGATGCCTCCTCCCCCCCTTCCCTCGCCTCAGGCTCTTAGGAGCCCAGGCGTAATTCAATAAACATCGATGAATCCCCCTTAGGTTGGGACCATCTAGTACTAAAAAAATTCTTATTGAGCATCAACCGTGGACAAAGGTAAGTTAGTTTATGGCCTCACTATTTGGTATACCAGCTGCTCAATAGAATTTGAATGCTTCATTAGGAAAATATAAGATTTTTTTCTTTTCTCGTTTGGAAGGTTCTAAATGATAAGTGAAACGCAATACTACTGTATATAAAAACAGTTCTTTTTGACTAGTCTTGGTGTCAACTTAACCAGAAACTGTGTGCCTATGAGTAAGTCATAGCTATCATTGTCCAATACAATTTTTGGATTGGACACTACTAGGGACCCGAATTGGATGGACAAGGACGAGTACTCCCCAAGGTAATATAGTTCAGGAGGCTTCAGATGTTCTGTAATCAAAAGTATGATTACAGCAGGAGCTATATTAATCCCTTATATGGAGAGAGGAGATAACATTGGAAGTGGAGCTGGTGTCAACAATAGCTAAGACCTTCACTTTGTTCACACTACCTCTACATGAGTAACAAGAGCCAAATTGAGCGAATAATAGATAGCATAGGCTATAATGGCTCATCTTTGTGTTAGGGAGTTTCCCAATCATAATAAGTTGAATTAAAGACTTTATTTACAATTATGGTGTTATAATTTCAGCAATATTGTTAAGATACGCTGAAAGATTGTGCAGGGTTCAGATCACTGAGCAACAGATGGACGATTTGGAGATTGCTAGTTCTCAAAACAAATGATAATAATAATAAGAAATCTGAAGCACTTGCTTCAGAAATACCCTTTATTTTAATATTATAACTAGATTTGTTTTCTGCTCTGCTTGTTACCTTCTACCTCTAAACAATTCTCCTCTCTTCAATTATCTCATCTCATTTACATATCAATAACTTCAGTCAATGCCGCTCTTTTAGCTTAGACTATTTGGTTTCACAATATTCTCATTGGCTCTGGCAGAGTATACTATTCTTAAATTCCCTATTGCTTTAGTTTAAGGCGATCTACTAAATATTTGTTGTATGTCAACATCACATTATTGCCTTATTTGGAGGCGATCCAAAAATTATCCTTTCCTGACCCAATACAACATCATTCTAAGATGCTCAAATATTTTTAAAATCTAAATCATGTTCAGTGGATTCTAGCTAATTCTTTGTGTCTATTCAAAGCTTATAATACAATCATATCAGAATTTCAACATATAGCGTAGGGGATGTCAAGTCTACCAGGATCAGACACAAAAAAGCTCTCAGCGTTTAGGAAGTCTGAGTAAGTTAATGAGGTGTAGATTATTCAGCTTAGGGAGCCTTGCGCATTGATCCAATGTCTCTTTTCCGCCTTGTCTAATTTTTTTCTTTAAGCATTGACTCTCTTGATGATTGAAGAACCCACAATAGGAGCAGGAGTTGCGTCTGTATTCAGGCCATAGTTGTTATAAACAGAATGGATATGAGGTCTCAAACCATTATTAGATAAGAAATGATACATCTTTGGTTTGAGATATTTCCATAGTAGCCTCTTTGATGTTATGGATTAAATCTAAAAAGCTTTTTAACTCCTTAAAATTGGAGCATGAGGTGTCATCTAAAAGAAAAATTAGATACCACAGCGGCTATTTCATTGTCTAAGGTAGCTCATTCACAGAAGGCTCAAGCCTGAACTTAATAATATAAACATCTAGAATAGTCTAAATAGGATTCCCTCTTCTTTGTATGTATAAACATGAAGGCTTGCTTCCAGTTAGACAGGATCAAATTGCTCCCAATTCCTTAGTTAAGACCTCCTCCAATTTGATCCCAGAAAGTAAATTCTTTAAAGACAGCGATTATTATTTTCAGGCACTATTGTCAAGGAAAGTCTGGATATGGTGACCTTTCTATCTGTGGCGGCTAGCTCTATGTCCCCTTCATAACCAAAGATAAAGGTCTGAATGTTCTCCATATCAGGGATATATTTTTAATTAAAGTAAAGCTAAAGTAGTTGACAATCTCAGAGAGGACATGTATAGCTGGGTTTGAGGGTCTCCCAATTTTATGAAGTTTTAATCTCAAGAAGTTCAGTTATGCGAGTATGATTAAGTTGTTGTCAAAGGATATTGAGATCCACTTGAAGGTTTCACCCCAGTTATTTAGGTAAGTGGTGGCAACCTTAGAGCTGATAGCCTTAAGAATCTGCAGATTTTTGATATCCTGATCAAAAAGTTTCTACAATATGTCCTCTTGTTGATTCTGCTAATTCTGGAGTCAGGTAATAATCTAATTTTGGCAGCCAAAGTAGTTTGATAATTTCGTAGACTAGTGTTCATTTCTGAACACATTTTCTGAATAGAAACTTATGTGAAACTAAATATGATTCAATACTTGGAAGTTTCCTTCAATGTCCATCTTGATCTCATGAGCCAACCCACATTATTTGTTGTTCCATGAATTGATTCTGGGATTCATGGTACTCATCATATATTGGCTCAATGCGTGGATGGTTTCCTGGAGGCCTAAGTGACATCTGAGCCTCTGAGCCCATCTGGGCCTTGAGACATTTTTGGTCCTGCAGGGTCAGGGGAAACTTTTGAACAAGTACATTATAAGCAGGGTAGGAATCGCTCTTTCATTAAGTTGGTAGATCCAAGTTTTTAACTCCTCAATCCTGGACTCATAATGTTCCTGTTGTTCATTAATATAGATAAATCTTTTGGTACATTATGTTCCATTTGACCATGTATGCTTGGTGAGCCCTATGAAATCTGCTGAAAAATTTTATTAAAAAGTTATTAAAAACTCCATTGTTGATCAAATAGTTTGATTCTGTAACTCAATGAGGCTTTTTAATTTTTTTAATGGCTTCTCAATTGTCTGACTAAAGCGGAAGCAGTCTCATATAGCTCAAGGAGCCAGGAATGAAGCTGCTGAATAAGACTGAATTGCTTTTGGATCTCCATGTGATTTAATCCCAGAAGCTACAGATGATAGCGGATAGCAGGATGGAAAAACAGTTGGAGGCAAGAATCAGCTTATGCCACTCCAACTGCAGTACTTGGGAGGGCGGCAGTGTTGTATAGGTGCAGCAGAGCCTTTGCAATCTAGGTGGAATGGTTATAATTAGATCGTCCTTCAGGTTTTAAAGCTCCATAAGGTAAAGCTTCCACTTTCTTAGAGACTTCAGCTGATTGAATCTGATAGGTTGCATAATCAGGGGCCATAAGGTAAATGTCATTAGAGATCTAAATTTCAGGTCTCTCATATTTTGGACAGGTACTTCTTGTTAGTTGAAGATGTACTTGATAATGACAAATAACTCTAGTGGTAATGACATTCCCCCAAATGGAGTGAACACATATTGTCACAATAATATTTTACTCCATTTGGGGGAATGTCATTACCACTAGAGTTATTTGTCATTATCAAGTACATCTTCACCTAATAGCCTTAAAAGTTGCCTGTCAGGGAGCACTAATTTTGAGTTTCTGAAGTTCGTTGGCTTGTTACTTTTAAGGGTAAACAATTATTAGTTGTATCAGCGTCAGCGAGCTAATTGTGTGATTATTTATAACTACGGGTTTGTGAACTCTGTCAATAAATACTTCAAAAAAGAATGTTAAAGGGTAAAAGTCTTAGCTCCAGCTATTAAACTGGATAGGGTCATGAACCCCTTTGGAATCAAAAAAGGTTAAAACCCTAGGGCCCTGCCTCTCACCCAAATCTCTGACCTAGGTCATACCCTGGACGAAAGATGGATGTTGCTGCCCCTACCAGTTTTCACATGCCTCTTTCAGACTGACCCCAAACCCAAACTCATCCTAATCAAAATCTACAAGTTTTTGTTTTAAATTAAACAACTTTGTGAAGACTTTAGGGAACCCAGAAGCCTTAGGCCACAGTCCCCATTCTCTTTCCCAACTGGTAGTTCAACCATATGTCAATATGAAAGGATAAAACTTACCTAGAAAGTGAAATTTGAGCAAAAAGTTGAAAAGAAAGGGTCAAAAATGGGGATCAAACTTGACACCCATTCCAAAATAAAAGAGGCAAATTTGGACAATCAGAATTTGGATTTGTCCCTAAATAGTTAGGAAACCTCAGCTGATACTATTGAGGTAAAATTGGGGATCAAATCTGATAAAATAATTTAAAAGTGTAAATTATATCCCTACCAAAGTTCAGTTTAGCAGTTCTCCTCCTCCCATCATAAGACTTAACGCCCTGCTAATATTGGGTGGTTGAGTCATTTTTTTTACCTAGTTTTCTTTTAGTTCAAAAACTTACTAATTAAAATTTATCCAATTTAGGTGTTTTGATAAGAAAAATTGATACATGGGTAACAATTCCCTGGGTTGGAGTCTTTCTAACACCTCATCCAATGCTCCCACATATAGCTTGCTGAAATTAACGGTGCCTTGTAGACCTTGGCTGCCATTGTGGGTCTTGGAGTACCCATGAAGGAAGCTAGGTCTTTCCTTTTCACGCTGGGTTCCTAACAAATCTTACTCAATTACTTAAACAAGGGGACATCTATAGTTTACAGAGGACATGCCTTTGTTCAGTATATTGTGCTATTAAATATCAATATCTTTCTCAAAATTATGAAAGGTATTTGTCCTTAGTTTGTGAAAAGATTGGACCCTTTGTACTCAATGGAGGAGTTTTGGAATTGATAAGACCCATTGTGTTCTTGAAAGTTAAGGTATAAACAATGGATTTAATGGGCGGTAGTTTCTGTTGGTTGAGGGTCAGTTCATCAGAGATTCAGTTCAATTCTATACTGATCTTAACTCTTTCACTCCCAACTTCCTAGCTATCTAAATCTTAATTAATTCCATAGTAGGTGTATTTACCATGACACCGCTCCAGTAAGGTAAGAGTTCAAAAGATGTGTAAGTCTTGACTTGGGTACAGTAGATGTGGGCTTAGCAGCCGTAGCAGACAGGTGCAGTAAGAAAATGGGCACAGATGCAACAGGTACAACTATCATAGCGCAGCATCCATAACAGAAACACATGACACCAATATGACATGTGCTGAGTAATGTAGATGTGCATCTTAAAGCTTAGCTATGTAGCTGTGTGTTCTAATGACATAGAGCTAGTCATTTAAACATGACCAAAGAGTTATGATGTCTTGAGTATAGGCAAAGAAGAATGCATAGAGGAGAAAGGTTTAGGATTGCTAATTTTATCTAATGACAAATTGTAAGGATGATTGAGTGTGATATATACATAAAAAGGAAGTTTCTAACAGATGGGAACATGATAGTAGATTGTTTTAGTTGGAATTTTCTCAATATAGAAAGGTTTTAATACATCAAGATAGTTTGTGAGGTAAACTGCCGCATGTCACATTTTATACTAACATCAAATTATGCATTCACATACTTAGTGTAACTCACTGGAGCACTTACCTCTCATAGCTCATCAAATCTTGCTTCAATACGCAATGATGGACCTCTCAGTTGCAAATTAATATTTTATTAGACTAAAATGTTTTTTGATCTGATGGATAAGTAAAAGATGCATTGACCTTCTGGATTGCGTCTACCCATGTTCAAAAATATTTCTAAGACTCTCAAAAAAAGCATCTCCCATATCAATAGAACACCATTTTGTATTATGAAGTACTTTTGCTACATCTTTGCAGCAAATTTTACTCATAATAGATTAATGTTCATAAAAACTGCATTTTTTCGCATCTCTCAGCTTTTTCAAGCCCTATTTGGTGTTTTTATGATGTAGAGGGCTTTGTCTCATTATATAATTTTAAGACAATGTTTTTTGCTGCTCCTACTAATGTAGCCACCCAAATTATATCACACCTCCAAGGTGAAATCCGCGACTACCTCAGTTAAGTCCACTATGCCAACCAGATGTTACTCTGCAGCCCCTCTGCCTTCACCCCTCCCATTCTGCATGCCGCACTTGCCTACCAGTGTGCTGCAGTGCTCTCCTCTACCTCCTCTGCTTCTCAAAAATGCCTCTGTTTTACAAGGTGGTGATTTATCAATCTGACCACCATCAATAATGGCATCTGTGTTTTTAATGAGACTCTAGAGCACCTACCTCTCAGATATTGGCAAATTTCGCTTTGGATCACAATGCTAGACCTCTTGAAAGCATATTGTAATTACTGGGATTAGTCTGTTCATTGAATTTCAACTTGAATTTAGATTTTCTGAATTCTGAGTTAAATTATTTAAAAGATTTTTTAGTTGTTGGTTGGGTTCAGGTGCTGGTTTGTGCCTCGCCAATGCCATTATTTTTGGCTTACAAGAGCTTAAAGAATGGTGTAGGAGAGGCTCCCCAGAAAGAGCGACCTTAAAGTTTGAGCCCCACAATTCCAAATCTTGTTTGGAGTCTTTTTTTATGGAGTTTCTGCCCTGAGCTGGGCTACTCCTATGGCTCTAAGGCCACCCTTACCTTGTCCTATGGCATACCGCAATGAATAAAGTTTTTGTCATGTGGACAAAAACTAGAGCTTTTGGGGCTTAATCTCCCTCATAGATCCTTACTTTTGCTTACTGTGCTTATGGCGCCTAAATTATTGGGATTTTCTCTAAAGTGTGTTTTTAATAATAATAAACAAATAAGGTTTGTTCTGGGGCTTGCTACCTTGCTTAAACTAAATTGTCTTTTCCTTGCTTTATTTTTCTAAATCTAAGGTTTAATTGGTTAGTTGCAGGAGCACTAACGCTTACCTTGAGAGTCTAACCTAGCATTAGATATTTATTTAATGTCAAAGATTTGCGTCAAACTGAAGACAAGCTGGCGATTAGAAGCTGGATTTTTCTGACCATTACACATATCAATAGTTTATCAGATCTAAAAGTTTTTGATCTGATGGCGTAGTATGAGATTTTACTGACCCTCTGGAGTGCGTCCACCCTTGTTCAGGAAGGTTTTCTATCACCAGTATAAAAACATACCCCTCATCTCAAGAAATTTCATTTGAAGCACTATATAGTTTTTTGTGCTGCATTTTATGGCCCATTTTTACTCAAATATACTCTAAGTTCACCTGAACTTAGGTTTTTGCACTTCTTGGCTTTGCAAAGCCCTTTTCAATGTTTGGCTAATGTAGCAGGATTCATCCTATCACACTGCTGTGCCCTTCATACCAACAAAAACAACAGTGGTCCAACTAGATGAAGTGATAAACCAAGGGTAATTCTAAGGGTAAGGTAGATGCGCTGCTAGACTAGAGCTTGACAGTACTTTATAGTAGGTGATAGTACCAATATTTTTTACAGTTTTACCTAAAGATAAGAGGCTACACCCATTATTGTTTCCATATTAGCAGTAGTCAATTTAATACCATATGTGCTCACAGAAGCCAAGCTAGGGATTGGTTTGTAAGAAAAATATTCAAATTTTCATGATTCACTTGATTTTTAAGATTACAAAATCTACCATATATAGGTAAGAAGGTAGAACATTATTAAGTCAACTATCTTTTTTATGTAAGAAAGGTATACTGAAGCTGGAAGTATAAACTTATAAGTAGATGAGAATATAATCTGCAAAGGTAATGAAAACTTTATAACAAATGAGATACTTATTACATTAGTTGCCAAAGTGCAAAAATCCATAGCATTCTATATTAATCTACTCCATCATATCCTAAATCAAAGTAGATGACGCCAAGATTTTCCAAAAAAATTTACTTAATTTGAGACATATCTATATACTTTTTTTACAAATTCTTAAACATAACTATTAAACTAACCCCAGTAAAATTGCATATTATTTGCTAATATTTTAAATTTATATTTGTATCTATATTTTGCTTAGTGCAATGATTGGTGTGTCCCTAGAGCTAAAATTATGAAAAATAAAACTAAAAATACTTTTTTACAATATGCCTTAGTGCTACTATAGATATAAATATAAAACCAATATATATATATAAATTAAAAGTGTGTTATATGTCTATGATATATGATGACGTCTATTTTGTTCTTTATTATTTTCAGCTTGACCTAAATAGTAATGATCAACTCAATAAAGCTATTAATAAAAATTAACATGATATAATGTGATGTTATGGCATGCTCTAATCTAAGGCATTAATTAACCTAGGTAGTTATATATTACAGTTTTTGTACCAATCTATAACTAATCTATAATTAAATATAATAAGTGACTTTTTTTAAGCTATGTCACCTGAGATTTAATTCTAGTTTACAATCTTTTTTGAAAAAAAGGCTTTAATTTAGAAATTTCAAACCAGTCAATATTAAATGCTGCGTTGGTAATGGATTTTTTATAATGTTAATTTTGATATTTATAAATTTATAAGTGCTTAATGACTTTATAAAGCTAACACTTGATGCCATCTTCAGGAAGCAGGTAATTTCTCTAAGAAGAACTATAAAACTATAGTTAAAAGAAAAAAAGTTGGAAGCAAATTATATAATTGTACATATCTATAGACAGAGCTGCAATAAAAATTAATGCGGTTAATTTACTAAATCTTATAAAAGTAAAATAAAATTTTTCTAAAGTACTTTTTCAGAAAATGACTACTTAATTTATTAAATTTAGTCCATTTTTACTTATGTAATTTGAGATAAAGTAGATTGCCTTCAACTTCCTCTGAGTAAAGTAACTAATCAGGAGGTTGACATTTTGTACAATAAGCAGGAAGTCATACTGTACTTTATCTCATTGTAATTTTTCTGTGTTGTCAGCAAGGGAACTTTTCTCGTTCTAAATTAGATTTTATATTGCATTTCAAATGTGCTTAAATGGTGATGCACGACTGCACAGGTCAGAACTTTAGTATAAGAAAAAAAATATTGTATGAAGACAGTATACCTACAATTAAATAATAGAAGTTTATTGCCAAAGGATTCTATTTAACAGCTTTTCAACAAGCTGGGTGAAAGGAGAGATCCCAATAATTTTACATTCCCTTATAATAAAATTACACAGGGGATTACCAAGCAGCGTATAGTTATTCTTGAAAGAGGTAGGCATCATTGGCTTGGATATATGGGTAATAAACCCTTGACTATTGTTTTATGCCATCAGAGAAAGGTAAAAACAAAATAAAAAGGGAAACAATTAACAACGCCATAAAGCAACATAAATCAATTGCAATTAGATTGAATGATATTGCTGATGGTGAGGTAGGAGCCAAACCTCAGTAGCTATTCAGCTACATATAAGAATCTGAGCGCATAGGCAAAGCAATCCACTGTAAATTAATTTAACATTACAACCTTGGCGCCAAGGTCTAGGGATTAAATATGTTAAATTTTGAGGATTTACTCGCTTAATGAATATATTCTGCTTTATAAGTTAGGAAAAGTTTTGGCCAATTAATCCTCAATTCTATTAGTGTCTTAAAGTAGATATTAACCGTTCTGAAGCTCACAAAGCTTACATAATATAAATGGACTCTTCTGGTCACTTCTGGATATTTTTCCCTCTCTAATTGGGAACTCTCCTGATGCAGGTAATAATGACAAGCTCCCCTTAACGCTTGTCTACACTTCTTGATATAAAGATATATTTAATAGAAGATGGTATAAGACAATCCAATATATGATGAAAAAGATGATTATGGTAAGAATATTTTTTATTCTAAGGCCAGGCGCCAGTATTTTAATACCTCTAGGACATCTCCTGGACATACTCAAGTATTAGATGAGTTCATTAAAAGCATGTTGTTAACTTTTTGGCAAGACGGTATAAAACTACTGAGCTAATTTGTACAGGGTATTAACCATCAAGCAGCGGAATAAAATATGCAGATTGCCAATCCTTAATAAAAACCAATATATAATATATGGAGCAATTGTCACAATCAACACTTTTCTACTATAATCTCAAAAATGCAAAACCTATCTGTGTACTACTAAACAAACCTCTCCCTCTCATTCTTCTACTCAATTCTTATCTCAGTATTCTAGGTCAGTTCCACACTACTGCCTAGTAATCTCCTATTCATTCCATTTTAGGAGTTTTCATCTATCTTAAGGTTTCAATGGAATTTCCTCAATTTTCTGAACTATTGATACTACAATCAATCCGCTTTACATCAATATAATTTTAACTCAATCTTGAGCCTTGCCTTGACTCTAATTTATGATCCACTGGAATGTAGAGCTTAATGTCCAGTCATATCAATTTCTTGACATTACCCCCACCCCCTTTTGACTGGACAATAAGCTCCTATTGCTTGTATGCTAGGAGGATTTTGTGTGAATTTGGTTGATAATCTGCCCACCTTCAGTTTTCTTTAATGGTGTAGGCATTGACACCAGTCTTCTGAATTAGTTCAAATGGCCTGGTCCAAATGTTAGCGAGCTTGTTCTTCCATCCAAATTCATGTTAGTCATGGAAAAAATCATGAGCTACAGCAAACTGCGGGAGTCTGATACATCTACTCTGGTAAGCTTCCTGATCATGAATCTTCTTAGAAGATCTGGTAGAATATGTTTTATTTGTAGTTTGATCAGCATCTCCATTAGATTGGTCAAATAACTCTGCAGTTCCATGCCACCAGTATCCTCCACACAAGAGTAAATAAGGGCAGGTAAAGCTGGATGTCTACAATAGAGAAGTTGAAAAGGACTCTTGCTGGTGAAAGAATGGTAGCTGATATTATATGCAAAGGCAGCTGTGAGTAGGAGGGTACTCCATTCAGAGGGCCAATATTTCACAAGCTTTCAGAGTATGTTTACTAATGTTCCGTTGACCCGTTCCACCATTCCATTAGATTCCAGATGGTAGGGTGTAGTTAAGACCCCACAGATTGCCATCAGTTTGTTCAACTTGGGTAAGATATGCAAAGTAGAATTGGTTTCATTGTCCGTTAAGATAAACTTCAGATAGCCATGGTGCTTTATGACACACTCCATAATAAACTTGGTGGTGATGACCATCCCAAAATTAATCGCTCTGGCTTCCACCAATCTCGCCAAATGGTCAATTGCTATGATTATGTACTTAGATTGGGTTGCGCCAGTTGGCAAAGGCCCCACCACATCACTAGAAATGGTATGCCATGCAAACTGGGGCATAAACAGCTAATATGTGGTCTTCTTGTAGAAAGTTTTCTCCACTTGACACTGATGATAACAGCTAACCATCTCCAGCACATCATAATGCATGCTCTCCCAATAGTATCAGGGTCACAAAAGCTCCAACGTTTTCTGCAACACACCATGCCCTACAGCCAATGTGCATCCATAATAATTTCTGGTCTAGTAGAGGGCATAAAGAAACTCAGCGCCAATTCCCCAATCCTCATATATAGTTCCCATTGCATAAGAATGTGTCCTGTCTAAGCCCATCTAGCACTTTGATCATTTGCAGTGGCTCATTGTGGTATTTTCTCACTACCATCCTCTCATACATAATGTTGGCCAAATCTACCATAATAGTGACCGTTGGTAGCCATGAAAGACAGTCTACATTTTAATGTTTTGCTTCCAGCTGGTGTACAATCTCAAAATCATATGCTTGGAGCTTCAAAGCCCATTGCATGAGCTGTCCTTTTGGTGCACGGAGATTTTACATCCAACGCAAAGATGCATGATCTGTTACCACTCGAAATTTCACCCCGTGAAGGTATACTCAAAATTGTTTATATGTATATGTTATCACTAAGCACTCCCGCTCAGTCACAGTGTAATTTCGTTCATGACAGTTTAGCTTTGGCTACAAAATGTGACAGTGTGCTCTACTCTGTCATCATCCTTCTGAAATAATACTGCACCTACATTGGAAAGTGATGTATCCATTTTTACTATAAATTGTTTTTTGAAGTTGGGATATTGCAAAATGGACGTGCTCGCCAATGAAGTTTGTAAGAAAAAAAAAGCATTTTGTCATTGTTCTGTCCAGTCAAATGTGGCATTTTTCTTCAATAACTCAAAGAGCGGTGCCCCAATACAACTGAAGTTAGGAATGAACCGCTGGTAATAACTGACCATACCCAATGTTCACTTGGATATCTCATTCATTACCTGGCTGGGTCATCTTCCTTATAGCTTCCACTTTCGCCAGCTTCAGTTTAAGCCCTTTTGAGTCCACCACAAACCCAAGGTATTCCAATTGCTCTTTAAAATATGACACTTCTGAGGCTTGATATTGATATTAGCATTGGCAAGTTGGTGAAACACTAGTTCCAAGTGGTCAAGATGCTCTGTGAACGTTTGCCAGAACACGTTGATATAATTGAGGTAAACTAAAATGCAGGACAGCTTCAAGTCACCTAAGATCGTATCCATAGCATTCTGGAACGTAGCCAGGGCGTTGCAAAAACCCTGTGGCATACATGTAAGCTGAAATAACTCTTCAAAGTGATTATAGTGCATTTATCATGTTCTGACGCTGGCAATTTGATCTGCCAGTACCTCAATATAAAATTTCATGGCATAAATTAATTACCCTTCAAGTCAATCAAACACGTCATCTATATGCAGAAGGGGTAAAAATCTTTCTTTTTAATGCTATTGAGCTTTTGATAGTCAATGATTACCTGTTTGTGCTACCTTTTTCCTTAACAATAAGCACCAACAATGCCCGCGGGATCATAGATGGCTATAACATCCCTTGTCAATCAATTTGTCTACCTCATTGGATACAACTTCTTCCACCGCTTTCAAGCACCGAATAGGCCATGAACAAATGGGAGGGTGATCTCCCGTGTCTACCTGATGCACCACCCCTTGTGCACACCCCAAGTCATGGTCATCAGAAGCAAAAAAATCTCACTTTTTTCAAATAAGTCTATTGCCCTATCTTTCTGTTCCTCTGACAGTATGTTTAGAGCTTCCCGCAGAACCACTGCCATTACACTGAATGGGGATTTTACCAGAAGGCTGAGGTCCTCCCATGATTTGAAGTTGTGAATATGGTGAAACTCGTCAATAGGGGTCAAGTGTAAGCCTTGGGGACCAGCCCCTACAACTGGATAGGGAGCAGCATCCCTTCCAAACCAAAAGGGGGCCAAAGGCCCAAGTGGACCCCCTGTTGCAGTTGAGTGACCTGGCACACGTGGTTGATGAGTGCTGGGTAACTGCCCTTCCACATAGGGATACTCAGAACTCTCCCCTTCCCCCCTCCCCAACCCTGGTAAAATTAATAGAGGGGACCTGCCAGGAGATCACGCAGGCCAGGGGCCATGGGAGGGCCCCTGGGACCCCTCACTCACCAGGGGAAACTTACCAAAATCTTGAAAAAACAGCCAGCGCAGATATTGGAACCTGGTCTGCAAATTCTGGGCCAATGGAGCTGGTCTGGACTGGTCGGGTCTGAGAGTCAGATCAGAAAATTGATTCAGGTTTCAAACCAGGACACCAGTGACTTAAACCAGTTACCCCGACCCCCCAAAATGGATCTGAGATGTTCAGATCGTGTAGACAATCAAATTAAGAGTCCAGACTGGGTTTCAGACAATTGAGCGCCAAGGCCACAGCCCCCTGGGATGAACTGGGAAATCTGAACCGCGTAAGCTGCCTGACTCAAATGGTCAAGGCCCAGATTGGCACCATTGACCTGGTCTGGCCCCAAAAATTTGGGAAAATCAGCAAAAGTTTTTTTGATTTTTGCCAAGATTTTGGACACCCATCCACTCCCCCACCCGCCAGCCAACTAAATCCCATCGCCAATCCCCAACCACCCAATACCCTAGCATCCCCACTATGCAATTTGCCCAATACTTAAGGTAACTGCCCTGTTGATGGGCAGCTGTCAGTTCATTCTCTATTCTCCTTGTGCTTTGCACCAAAATAAAGTCAATTACCCCAAACTCCTTGTCATGGACTTCGCCCATTTTTTTCCTGTTCAGAATTCCGCCAATCAATACGGCAAAGCGCGCCGCCACCCAAATAGCTATCCTGATGATCGCTGAATGGGTCATCTGGTCACTCGACCCTGCCACACAGCGGTGGATCATATCCATGATAAACTGCCTCACTCTCAATGATGGAGTTGATTCTCCATCCATTTCCGTGTACCCATTAAATGTGAACCTGTCCCTTTGCTTCACCATTGGGTTTTCTGAGAGCGCCCCCCTATCAGAGAAGCCTCAGGGTGCCCCTCACCCCAATGCCCACGAGCTCAGCCCCCACACCTGGCTCACCCACCGTTGATCCCACCCACCTAAGGGCCCCAGAGTATCCCAACCAAGGGGGACTCAGCCCTAACGCTCATCGCGGGTCCATTTCCCCCTCTGACAGCATCCCCATCCACATAAGTGGGCCCTGTGCCGCCCCTCTCTGGCGCACAGACCCACCTACTTGTAACTGAAGGCCAGCAACTGCGCACCTTGGAGGAGTCATTGTCCTCCCTGCCTCTCCCACCCTTGGGGGTTGCCCCCACAAGACTCGCGGTTGCCCCCATTGCAACCATCTGGTTTGCCTTGTGGGCCTTCAGTACATTTATAAACATTTGCTTTCCTCACGTCCCCACTAGATTCCCCCTTCTTCTAGTTGCATGGACCGCTGTGCCCTTGGCATTCTGGGCTCTCCGCTGGGTGCTCATACACCCTGACTGGGAGCCCAGTCTAATTCTTATCAGTCGTTTCCATGACATCAAGTGTAAATAAGTCACTACTTAGTGCCTTTAAACCGTCATAGCCTCCTTCTGCAGGTTTTCTATCAGCACCTTTACTCCCCCTGCCCTGATAACGATAATACAGGAGCCACATGAGGTTTGAGCCAGGATTGCTGGTAGGGCCCCACAATCTCCCCATATAAACCTTATGGGATGTCAATTTCAAGCTCCATTGCTAGTATGACTTGATGCCCGGATGGTATGCCTACAGTGCTCGCAGCTTATAGCGGAATACCTTTGTATTCTTGGTCTCTGGTTGGGGAGAGCCCTAGTCCTCCGCTTCATCTGCCAATATTGGGCAGTAATCACCACATCGCTATACGCCAAATTGATCTGGCTGGAGCGAATTGGATACTTGAAACTCTGCTAGAGTTTAAGTAAATGAGGATTTGTGTCCCAGGATACTCATGTTTTCTTCCGCCATATTGACCATGGCTATAAATCGCCTCATGAACGCATCACCAATCAACATGTTGCAGTCATTGTTTTGCAGAATCACCGCTGTAGAATAATCTCTAACTGAACCAACTATCAGAGGTAACGCATTATAAGCTTCTTCAGATACAGTGCTCTGTGCCCCCGTAGTCTCATACACTACTCTGTGATTCACATCCGGATTCAGTGAAAGCTTAGACATAAGCTTAGTGTAGATTATATTAACTGGAGAACCAATATCTATAATAGCTCAGATTTTTGTGTTCTGAACAAAATATCACAGTAGGTACAATCCAATTAAGAAGAACCATTGGTGTTTATTACGTAGACATTCAAGGGCTTTTTGGTCCCTAGAAAAGTGGCTATACCCATACTGACATGAGGATACTCCTGGTTGATCTATCTTACTGGAATGACTACGTCAACCCCCACTAGGGAGGTGACGTCCGTTGAGAGTCCAGCATCACTTGTGCTGTTTTGTTCAAGGATTTGCCACACCTATAGCTTTTGCACATCTTAGTCTAACTTGGGGCCTGAAGGGGGATAGTCAATCTCATGAATGGAGGCTGAGGTATAGGCCAGAAGTTGTTGGTATAATAAGTTGTTAGGTTGGGGACTAAATCCAACGCAAAGAAACTCTTGGGAATCGCTAGGGACAATTAGATTCAAATTAGCGGAGGTAGAGCGTCCTGTCTCTACTTCTTGAGCTTTTCCCTTCTCAATCAAAATGTATGGCGCTGCATGCACGTGCTGGTTGCCTGAGCAGTTAGCTGCATGATGCCTTTTTGTCCGCATTATAAACAAGCATCATAAATGGATCCCATCTATGGTTTGAGCCTGAAGGGCCGAGGTCAAAAGCTAACTGAAGTATTTAAGTTAGGCTGGAGATGAGGCAGCTGAGCGTAGGGAGGGCGAAAAGGATCCGCTAACATACAGGGTGGATGCATATTACTCAACAGATTATACCTGGGTCATTGCTGTCCATTTCCTGATGATTATGCAGCGGCGGTAGCAGGGACCTTCTGTTCCACATTGGGAGCACATAATGTAGCAGAAAGATGGCACAAAAAGTTAATGATTTAAAAAAGCTCCATGTATTTGTTCTGTATGTAAGTCATAGCATGTTGGGATTTTTTACAACCTTTCCAGCCTCCTAGATTACCATGGATCGCTAGGGAAAAATTCTCTTATGGTGAGTGAATTGGACATTGGTTGACCCTGAGTTTGGGCTTATAATGTTTGGGAGATTTTAGGTAATTCGCCAGGTTCTGATCTGTCTGGAATTAATCCAAGTGAATGCTTAAGATCTCGTTGGGCAGAGTTGCTGACAAAATGGGGGCATCTGATATTTATCGTATGATTAACTATAAGGTGTACTGATTGGTACCAGTCAGGTTCCATCACTGACAATTGAGAAACTAATGAGCAAGTTGTGTTGTGAGTGATGCCACCTGAAACTAATGAATTGATCAGTTGGTTTGCAACCTGCCATACTGGGTAACAAATCCCAATACCTAAGCAGGTCGCTTGCCAAATATGGTTGGTTCACTGAGATCAAGTGGAAAACGTTAGGGAAACGTATTCTGACTCTATCCATTTTAGGTATCAAGGATGTCTGACAAAAGAACCCTAACCAGATAAAGAAGACCATCTCTGGTGAGACATTAGAGAAGCTAATGGCAATGGCTGCTGATTCATGGCTGGGGTGCCAACTGAGGGTTGGGTGCTAAATTCCCTCTATAAATTCCCCTGATATTTCACATTAATTAAAAGGCAGAAATATCAGTATTTTTTTAGTACTAGACAGAAATATCAGTATTCATTATTGGTTTTAGTTCTATTCATCTTCAGAAAATCATTGCTGTGTTCTTTACTTGGTGCTATTTTGTAAAAAGAGTAAGGATTGAGGATCCTTAGAAAAAAAAACTAAGCTTAGATGGGAATTGCAGTAGATCTGCATGACGAGATGAAAGGCTGTAAACTTAGGGATCTGAGCGTGAATCAAGTTAAGTGGATAATGGAAGAAGTCCCTAAAGGTGACTTAAGAGTATTTCAAGGAGAAGTACATGTCTAGCGTTGGACTTTAATGGGCTATCTATTTAACTAAGGATAATAGTCTTCATGCTATTATCAATCAACTATCAACATGTAAGTCTCAGGGAACGTCCTTTGGCTCTCTATCAGGTCATCTTCCCATTCATGAATAAAAAGACACTGAAGAGGATGGTGGTACCTCTCATCACTCAGGGCAATCTTGCTCATGTAGTAGATGAGCGA